>JAHPZR010033077.1:0-16066 GCA_019787425.1 Platygyra sinensis | reverse complement strand
TGAAGCCCTTTATGCATGTTAGAAAAATATTTATAAGGATGATTTGCCAAAACTCTTCTGCTTTATTACGTCTAAAGCAAAGCGTGTCCTACGACTGAGGTACAGATGTGGGCCAGCGTACCATGAAATGGTGTGTTAATGCAACCAATTCATTCAGTTTACTTACAAGAAAAGATGGAGACTATATCCCTTAAATGTGGTACAAACTGCAGCATTATATACCGTTGAAATTGAAGCTGCTATAAAATAGTTATTCTGAGTTTTTTGAAGTTTGGCAAAGATTATTTAATAAAAGCTACACGAAATGCAAAAAAAAAAAAATGTTTTGACTGGATTCCCCTTTTAGTATGAAAATATTTTACGTAAAATCAAGGAAAGGTTCCCTCAATGTGCTGTCTTAATCCCAGTGGGCACGCGGCCCTAAACGTTTATACATCCATCGTATATTTAAGCTACTGGAGCCTTTCATTTCGCAGTGCGATATCCTCATTACAGGTATTTGCTGTTGATTTACAGATTTGAATTGGATGAGAATCTCTTGAGAATGGAGCGTTTCTTGAGTGTGGTCGGAGCCATAGGCGCGTCAGGCGTGTCTGAATACGACAGCATCACTTGCAGACGACCAACTGGCATTCCATCTAAAGGGGCATTAAGGTTCAGTAAACACTGTGTTTTAATTTACCATGCTTAACAATGAGGGTGAGACCAGGGTTTGTCTTGATTGATAGTTGGCGAGGAACGAAGCCCCGAGCTATCTGCTGTGTTGATAGATCAGATAGATTAGAGCACAGCATTTAATTATGTACTAGTAGAATTTTACTGGCACCATGACCATGGTAATTCCCTGAGCGCTGGATGTCATTAGTAAGGCACTCTAACGTGTATGGGCTGTATTGTTACTGCGACTTCAGTGAGTCAATGTTTGCTGATTTGACCGAAACTCGGCAGTGCAACACGCTCAACCAGTCTTGACTAAAATAGCACACACGTCTTGACCACGCCCACCATTTGGTGCATGTGAACAGAATACAGACATTGGTGCACCTCTCTGGTTTGTTTAACCATTAGCCGTAGAACAGACCAAAAATTTAAGTGAAGGTTCCAAGATCTCAAGCGAAGACCTTTTTGTGTTTTGTCGTGTGGCTTGAAAGCTATCCGACGTTACTGTCTACAATTCTTACAATATTACCTCTTACAGAAGTCAAAGTAAATTTTTAGCTTTTTGAAACGAAAGTTAACTTTTAATCTCAAAACAATGGTAATTAATTTCTAACTTCTGTTTACCGCAAGGAAAATGAATTAACTGTTAGCCGTAAAACCCAGAGACCGTCTTGGTTGATGAATGAAAGATGACTTTCATTAGGAACCATCTAGACTACCTGTAACTAAATATTGCTTAGGAGATGAGAGGTATAGTTTTTCTGTGAGTTTGATTCACTAACTCTTTGTGCAAAGGTTATCGATTGCTGTCTACATGTACATCTTTCGTGGTGTTTTTTGCTATCTTTGTCTATCTATCAAACAGCACTTTCTTTCTTTTGTTTCTGTCTTCTTTGCTCAATGGGAGGCCACCAGCTATGTGCAATCATGATATTCCATGCACGGCTAAGCCGGTATTTAGTGTGGCAACTTTTTGATCCAAGACTACAGATAACATATTATATACTGTCGTATCATTGTACAACGGGATGGTAAAAATATTCGTGGTATCTGCTGAACATAAAATAAATTAAATGTCCAAGACCAAGTGGAGGTTAAAGTAGTCTTTAAGTCTGTTTTTTGATTAGTTACCGAGACAGCCAACCTCAAAGCAACCACATTTCTTTTGTTGTAATAAAACAGCTTGCGAGAAAACAACTGTGGCTATAAGACCACAACGAAGTTAAGCGATTAAGTTAGCCACAATACGCTTATCCGTAATATTTCCGTCTCACTTGGAAACAGAATTCTCTTTTCTGATTTGGTGGTAAATCGGATTAATGATTTCTTTATTCTCTCATATATTCTCATGACACCGAATGGTTTCGTAAGGAGAAACTAGACAATGAACGCGCTTGAGAATTAACCATCGAAAGGATTAAAGATCTCTTTACTTCAGCCCATATACGAGTAACGGTGACTATGGCATGTAAACTATCACACCATATCCGTTTAAAAGCTTACAAAGGCAACCTGGCTAAACAAGTTAAACCGATTAGCTCCAGTAGTTATTGGCTTATCACTGATATTCTTAGCGTGATTTCATTTTCTTTATCAGTAATATATTTTTGCAGATGCTTTGCATCGTAAAATAAACACCTAAGACGCTCAACACGCGTGGCCCACGCGTCAACCACGCGCGCATGAAGTAAAGAAACAAGTTGACACAGGCATTAAAGGTGAAGACATTTTGTCTGGTTTGTTGAAAGAATATTGTCTTTCATCTTAATTCCCATATGTTTATTTATTATGTCTGTTCTTTTTGCGGTGACCTCGAAGTAAGGAACAAAGTTTGTTTTTATCACTGAAAAATCTACCGACCTCAGTATTTTACTCACCTTGTTCGAGATTGAGCCATTTCGTGTTGGAATGCTTGCCTAAAATAGAGACCATATAAGTTTAAAACCCTTTACATTTGAACGACACAAGAAAAAGTGCAGATGTTTAATCGTTAACAAGGATTTATTATTGCGTGTTTTTTGCAACTTTAACGGGAAACGTTTTTTTGAAATGCAGTGAAACTGCCACAGTGATATAATATGAAACAATCGTCAACTGTCAACGCTTCTTAGCGAAATGGCAAACACTCAAGAAAGTTCCTTCAGTTGTGATAAGAATGACATACTTCATTAACTAGAACCATCCCCTTTAGTCTGTAGGAAATCCGTAGATAAAATACTTGTCTTAATGATAGAAAGCGTAAAATAAAACCCGGCATGGCATGATGTTGTATTCAAGAATGAAATGGAAGGTATATTATCGCTACTCACAACATACAAATCCCCTTTCCGGGTCTCCATACGTTACATTTTGAACGTAATACTCTACTTGGAAGAATTTTAAATGTAGAGATGACATCAACTAGGAAAAAATTCCGAGTTGGGATGTGAACCCACGACCCACGACCCACGACTCTGATTTTTTTCCGAGTTGATGTCATTTCTACATGAAATATTCCTTATCATACTTTCTGTGGAAGAATTTTGCACGAATATTTTAAAAGGACTCTTACCTTCCGAAACACTACCAGTGTTCGACCTCGATCTCTTCGTAATCACATCTGAAAAAAAAAGAAAAGGTGGCCGTGGAAACATAATTCGGCAAACGTGATTAATTAGTGCTTTGGTATGGCTAGCCTATTAAAACCATTGGTGATTGGCACATCAAAACCTTGCCAGGGTTAATCACAGTGTGCCCTTAATTTCTTTGTCTATGTCCCTGTTCAAAAATTCTTAGAAGTCTTCTTTCAAATGTACCCTCACTGTTTCAAAATTTCGCTTACCTTTGAAGAAGTCCTGAATACTAATCCTTGCCTTGCCTTCTACTTTTTTCTTGGCGTCTCTAAGCTCAAACACAAGCCCCGCTTCGTTGGAAATGGCGGTTCCTCCAGTGGTCTTCAAAGGAAATAAAACATAAGCTGAGTCTTAAAGCATGAAATAAAGACGAACTATTCAAGGTGAACATGTCTTACTTGAAAGACGAAATTCCATTTTGCCATTCCACTTTCCGGAGCAAGCTGAGGAGTTGTACACATTGTGATATATTCGTACTTGACGCTGCTTTTACGGCCATGCCGAGGACTGAAAAACACATTAAGAAGGATGAGTTGCAAAGAAAAACAACTAGCAAATAAACATTTGATTAGTAGAATCAAAATAGTTAAACTTTTTAACGCTCTCCTATTTGTCACGTGGTCAAGAATAAGCCTCACATCAGCGTCAGTTATATAGGAAGTTAGACACGTTGTTTTTACGAAGCAGGGCAAGAACCAAGGAAGCTGACGACAAACTTAATCCACATTACACCTATCGGGATCAATACAAACATTGACAAGTTTGTCCTAGGGCTAGTTTCAATAATCTACAGTTTCATCAAGACTGTCTATCCATGGTACTCGACCTAATGTGATGAGTTTCCATTTTCTCAATACCTTTCTTCTTGTCTGCTTCTCAGCTGTTATTTGGTTCGTCACACAACCCTCTTCCCCAGGAGAATATCCTATCCGATCTCCTTTACAATATATCAAGGAGAAATTGAACGTCGATCATTGTTGGAAAAAGCTCAATATGACAATTTCTCCTACTTACATCTCAAACTTTGCTCTAATCTGAAAAGTCCCCCAACCTGCAGAAAACAACACGAAGAAAGTCAAAAATGAACCAGAACAAAGAAACAGTGTTAATGAACTGATTATTATGATCATTTAAAATATTGCTAGGGCAATTATGCCATCAGTATCGCACAGTAACGATGCATCGTATTCTTTAGCAAGTCCAGAAAACAGTTGTCACAGACAATGAGAAACAGGACCTGGATTTGGCCCCGTATAGTACAGTTGGTACACTGTGTTGGAGGTCTCGAGGTCTGGGTTCAAGCTCCAACTTTTCCTCTAGCGTGGGATGGGTTTTCCTTGGTCACCTGTTGACTATTATTGGTTACCTGTAATGTCTGAACCCTGAATTGCACTCAAACACAAGATGTTTGTTGTTTTTCAGACCAGCGTTTCCTTTCTGGTGTATGACCGTGATGTTAATTGGCAAGGACAGTCAGATGACTTCATGGGCTCGTGTAACCTGGAAATGACCCTGGTGAGGAAGAGGTTACTTCAAAAATTCTCAAGAGCAGAATTATAGAACATAAGTGAAAAACATCCTTACAATTGAGATACTGTAGAGGTTAATAAAACGCCCGCTTGGTGGCTGTTACAAACTACAATAGTTACTGATTAGCTATAACGAATAAGAAAAACACTCATTGGTTGCTGTCTGATTCCAAGTGAAAAGAACTGTTTTCTTCGATTAAGTTTTTCATTAGAAGATTGTGTTCAAATGAAAATGTTTTTTTATGCATTACAGGAAGAGCCTGTAATCATAAAGCGCAAGATCGAGTTGCAGTACAAAGTGTTCGGCAAGAAAAGATCAGAGGATTCTACTATGCACGCAGGCTCACTTGTAGTGTCAGCAGTGTTTCAGCCTATCGAATCGGTCGGTAAATCAGGTGAGGTAACGTCACAACTTGATATCAGATCAAAGATGTAAACTAAACCCAAGCGATCAAGGAACTTATTATACACAAGGCTGCGATGTTGATCGTAGACGCAGCACCTCTTGAAAACAGAACTTCAATAACTGTTAACACTAAAACTACATCAGGGGTTTAGGGGGCATACTTCGGAAAAGCAATGAAAACATACTGCATACTGCATACTGTCCCTGCATACTAACTATACAAGGCTTTCGAGTGGTATACCATGGACTATCCTACTAGTCACTTGCATTTTCACAGTATACGCATGAACCTTTAGGCGTTGAGTTTGTATACGAAAGAGCGTTGCATAACTATTTTTTACCATTCCATAGAAAATACAGTGGCCAACACACGCAATGCGACGTAGTCTGATTGGCTGTATTCTTCATGGCATGGCATAAAACAGCTTGATCTCTTCAATGTTACAAACCATGTTGAGGACAAGAGAATAAACTGCATTTAACTGTATTTTTGTAATCTTGATATCCAGAGAAAGAATCATTAGCTGGTGGAGTGGTGGATGGTGAAGATATCGATGAAATAAACGTGAGTTTACTTATCTCCTTCTTTCTCGCATCTCGCATATTTACGAAGGATAGGCCATGTAAAAACTGTCAAATGGGCTGTCAAGGTGACCCACCTTTCCATACGTTTTTGCTGTGGAGCCGGAGCTCCCATAAGTTGAGTTTGGCTCTTAAGTAGAAGACGGGACATTCTATGAGACTATACGGGTAATTGCATGTGTCCATGCGTACAGGCGTTCACACTACACCGGGGAAATTTAAAGACGGTGCTTTGATTTTGAAAACGCATCAAACGTGTTTCGTTCACACTACGCACTTATGTCCAGGATTGAACGTAAACATTGTTTAATTAGTACTTCTTATTTGGCAGGGTTATTTGACATTTTCATTTTACTTCGTATTTGACAGAGTTATGTGACTTTTTACCAATGAGGGCACTGTGATGCTTATCATAAGGAATTTGAATCTCATTAGCGTTTAAAATCCAGGGGCCCGTTTCTCGAAAGTCCCGGAAACTTTCCAAGCGCGTATAGCCATAGCAAAATCTGGAACTTTGCGATTACAGAGCTGTTTTATTCACATATTCTTAATATGAACAGAGGTTTCCTTCAAACAAGTAGTTCCTGGCGCATACACTTCTCCGTTTTAAGATACAGAGGAACTAAAAATGACTTAACGGGCCCGAAAGGTTTTCGAGGTTTTCGACAAACGGGCCCCCGGACACACGCCTGAGAAATTTAAAACTGAACGCAACAACAACAACAACAACAACAACGCAAACATCATTCAGTTGGGTTTGTGTTTGATGAAAATTCGGCAAATCACATGATTATCAGGATACCATCCGGCAATTTTTGAAGAGTTTCGTTTTCAAAATGTGTCTCGTCCACGTTAAAACGCAAAACCCCTCATTTTCAAATTCTTCCGGTTTGAAGAACGTTTTCAAGCTCAATTTTCGCGACGGATTAGTGTGGAAAATACGCCTAACTAGAAATAAAGATGCGTTGTCAAATTACTAAAACCACGGTGGTGTGAAATGTGACCACTGCTTTTAAATGGTGTATCAGTTTTATCCAGCGATAGAAAGCCAAGTAGTAGTTTTTTAAACAATGTTTGTTTTTTCGTTCACGACTTTAGGAACACGCCAAGAAGCACACGATGAAGAGCAGTATGAAGATCAAAAGACAAGTCGAGGAAATGATGTTAATCAAAGGTAAATGTTAACGTTACCCCATTTAAACAGGTAATTTTGGGCACTTAACAATTTCAGTTTTTGTTTCCCCAGAGCTTGGAGTTTTGGTTATTACAATTCTTCAAGGTAAAGACATGGCTGCTATGGACAGCAATGGTAAGTTTGTGTGGGGTTACGTTTTTAGACAGATAAAGTTTGTTTGGCGTTTGTAAATAAGCTGCGAATAATTTGCAATGATGGCGACCTTACTTTATTTTCCTGTTTCATTTGGTTCTTGACTCAGGCTTCTGCTGCATGAAATGACCAGTATTCACCAAAGATAGTGCTGACCTCAATCCACGGGATAAGATGTGCCAAGTTGATTACCTTTTCCCATAAGCTTTATATACTCTGTCCCAGGCTTTCGGTCAGTGGGGACGATCGAAAAAGCGAGCAGGCGACGAGCAGAGTCTGGGAGAGAAAAAGAGAGCCTGCTTTCTCGACAGACTAAGCTTCATATTTCTTTGTGTCAAGTTACACTCATTAGCTATGCCACTTGTGTTCTTGTTCCAACGAGAGTTAACGTCAAAGTTCTTTATCTCCACAGGTCTAAGTGATCCATTTTGTATTGTGCGAGTTAATAACGCGAAGAAGTTTAAAACCAACGTTGCTTATGAAACGCTGTCACCCGTATGGAATGAGTCTGTCTCCATCGCCATGCCGCAAGAGGGCGACAAGATATCCCTTGTAAGTTCACTTCCTTGTTCTAGCACCAAGTGAGCATGGTCACACGCCAGTGTAGGTGATGTGAGTTGCGTTAGTTGTTTATTGCATACGTCTGTTTATTTTAGGTCAGTTCAGTAGTGGCGACAGCCAGCGCTAGGCTTGCCTCAGTTTCCTCTCAGGGTGGTGGAGAGATTACACGAGCTTATGCACGAGCGTACTTATCGTCTCACTTTGTTTTACGATGTGATATTTTTTCATGCAGGATGTCTTTGACAAAGATGTGTTTCAGAATGACTTCATGGGAACAGTTTCATTGACAGTGGAGGAAATAAAAGAAGCCTCCAAGGTTTTCACTTTAATTATTTTAAAAGTTAATTCGCTTTTTGAATTTCCAACACTTATTCGTTCTGAAGTGAAGTGAATCTATTTTTTGAAGTATCTATTTTTTGAAGTATCTTTTTGAAGTATTTTGTGAAGTGTATCTATTTTTTCATGTAATTACTTAACGGTTTAGAGAACAGCATGACAATTACAAGCCATATCCTTGGGTGGCCATACCCGTGAGTCTGAACGCATTATTTATACCATATTGTTTTCTACAGAAAGGAGGGCCTCAATGGCTTAAACTGCAAGAAGCTGAAACAGGAGAAATTCAAGTTCAATTTAAAGTTTCCAAACCAGGCGAACAGGTAATCACTGTTCACTCCAGTAAAAAGTCAAACATTTAGCTGAACATGTTACTCAGATTTGAAATTACACCACCTTGACATCATCAGCGACGTCATACTTGCCAACTCTTAACCAGTCAGATGACTGACGTAAGAAGCCAACTGTTTATAGTCGTCTATACTCAGTGTCACTTTAAAGCTGCGTAGGTGATTATTGGGACCGTTTCCAATCGTCTCTTTGCACTTCAGCATTTTCTAAAAACAACTGCTTACTCTATTGATAAATCAATTTAAAAAATAGCGTTTGCAATATTCTACTGATGAATTCTAGTGAAAATTATTGCTTTATACAACACTTTTGTGATTATTTTACTGCGTTGCAAATATTGACTAGAGTTCATCTTAATAGGACGAGCCTGACAAACCAGCGGAGTCACAGCCAGGAGAAAGCGGCAATGATTCAGGAATCAGTGACACTGGTGAACAAACAGAGGCGGTCGGCAAAGACGTGTTTGATCTTACACTTGACAAGATGGACGGTCAGGAGTGTTGTTGATAAAATTCAAGCTTTTTAATAGTGTTGTCATTTTTGTTATCTTTCCTTGTATCACAGTCTCACTGGTCGTCAACTTTTTATTCCTTGACAGAATACATAGAAAGCCAGATTCCGCCATTGTTTTATGCTGTGTCAGGAGAAATCATTCAGGGTTCAGACATTACAGGTAACCAATAATAGTCAACAGGTGACCAAGGAAAACCCATCCCACGCTAGAGGAAAAGTTGGAGCTTGAACCCAGACCTCGAGACCTCCAACACAGTGTACCAACTGTACTATACGGGGCCAAATCCAGGTCCTGTTTCTCATTGTCTGTGACAACTGTTTTCTGGACTTGCTAAAGAATACGATGCATCGTTACTGTGCGATACTGATGGCATAATTGCCCTAGCAATATTTTAAATGATCATAATAATCAGTTCATTAACACTGTTTCTTTGTTCTGGTTCATTTTTGACTTTCTTCGTGTTGTTTTCTGCAGGTTGGGGGACTTTTCAGATTAGAGCAAAGTTTGAGATGTAAGTAGGAGAAATTGTCATATTGAGCTTTTTCCAACAATGATCGACGTTCAATTTCTCCTTGATATATTGTAAAGGAGATCGGATAGGATATTCTCCTGGGGAAGAGGGTTGTGTGACGAACCAAATAACAGCTGAGAAGCAGACAAGAAGAAAGGTATTGAGAAAATGGAAACTCATCACATTAGGTCGAGTACCATGGATAGACAGTCTTGATGAAACTGTAGATTATTGAAACTAGCCCTAGGACAAACTTGTCAATGTTTGTATTGATCCCGATAGGTGTAATGTGGATTAAGTTTGTCGTCAGCTTCCTTGGTTCTTGCCCTGCTTCGTAAAAACAACGTGTCTAACTTCCTATATAACTGACGCTGATGTGAGGCTTATTCTTGACCACGTGACAAATAGGAGAGCGTTAAAAAGTTTAACTATTTTGATTCTACTAATCAAATGTTTATTTGCTAGTTGTTTTCTTTGCAACTCATCCTTCTTAATGTGTTTTTCAGTCCTCGGCATGGCCGTAAAAGCAGCGTCAAGTACGAATATATCACAATGTGTACAACTCCTCAGCTTGCTCCGGAAAGTGGAATGGCAAAATGGAATTTCGTCTTTCAAGTAAGACATGTTCACCTTGAATAGTTCGTCTTTATTTCATGCTTTAAGACTCAGCTTATGTTTTATTTCCTTTGAAGACCACTGGAGGAACCGCCATTTCCAACGAAGCGGGGCTTGTGTTTGAGCTTAGAGACGCCAAGAAAAAAGTAGAAGGCAAGGCAAGGATTAGTATTCAGGACTTCTTCAAAGGTAAGCGAAATTTTGAAACAGTGAGGGTACATTTGAAAGAAGACTTCTAAGAATTTTTGAACAGGGACATAGACAAAGAAATTAAGGGCACACTGTGATTAACCCTGGCAAGGTTTTGATGTGCCAATCACCAATGGTTTTAATAGGCTAGCCATACCAAAGCACTAATTAATCACGTTTGCCGAATTATGTTTCCACGGCCACCTTTTCTTTTTTTTTCAGATGTGATTACGAAGAGATCGAGGTCGAACACTGGTAGTGTTTCGGAAGGTAAGAGTCCTTTTAAAATATTCGTGCAAAATTCTTCCACAGAAAGTATGATAAGGAATATTTCATGTAGAAATGACATCAACTCGGAAAAAAATCAGAGTCGTGGGTCGTGGGTCGTGGGTTCACATCCCAACTCGGAATTTTTTCCTAGTTGATGTCATCTCTACATTTAAAATTCTTCCAAGTAGAGTATTACGTTCAAAATGTAACGTATGGAGACCCGGAAAGGGGATTTGTATGTTGTGAGTAGCGATAATATACCTTCCATTTCATTCTTGAATACAACATCATGCCATGCCGGGTTTTATTTTACGCTTTCTATCATTAAGACAAGTATTTTATCTACGGATTTCCTACAGACTAAAGGGGATGGTTCTAGTTAATGAAGTATGTCATTCTTATCACAACTGAAGGAACTTTCTTGAGTGTTTGCCATTTCGCTAAGAAGCGTTGACAGTTGACGATTGTTTCATATTATATCACTGTGGCAGTTTCACTGCATTTCAAAAAAACGTTTCCCGTTAAAGTTGCAAAAAACACGCAATAATAAATCCTTGTTAACGATTAAACATCTGCACTTTTTCTTGTGTCGTTCAAATGTAAAGGGTTTTAAACTTATATGGTCTCTATTTTAGGCAAGCATTCCAACACGAAATGGCTCAATCTCGAACAAGGTGAGTAAAATACTGAGGTCGGTAGATTTTTCAGTGATAAAAACAAACTTTGTTCCTTACTTCGAGGTCACCGCAAAAAGAACAGACATAATAAATAAACATATGGGAATTAAGATGAAAGACAATATTCTTTCAACAAACCAGACAAAATGTCTTCACCTTTAATGCCTGTGTCAACTTGTTTCTTTACTTCATGCGCGCGTGGTTGACGCGTGGGCCACGCGTGTTGAGCGTCTTAGGTGTTTATTTTACGATGCAAAGCATCTGCAAAAATATATTACTGATAAAGAAAATGAAATCACGCTAAGAATATCAGTGATAAGCCAATAACTACTGGAGCTAATCGGTTTAACTTGTTTAGCCAGGTTGCCTTTGTAAGCTTTTAAACGGATATGGTGTGATAGTTTACATGCCATAGTCACCGTTACTCGTATATGGGCTGAAGTAAAGAGATCTTTAATCCTTTCGATGGTTAATTCTCAAGCGCGTTCATTGTCTAGTTTCTCCTTACGAAACCATTCGGTGTCATGAGAATATATGAGAGAATAAAGAAATCATTAATCCGATTTACCACCAAATCAGAAAAGAGAATTCTGTTTCCAAGTGAGACGGAAATATTACGGATAAGCGTATTGTGGCTAACTTAATCGCTTAACTTCGTTGTGGTCTTATAGCCACAGTTGTTTTCTCGCAAGCTGTTTTATTACAACAAAAGAAATGTGGTTGCTTTGAGGTTGGCTGTCTCGGTAACTAATCAAAAAACAGACTTAAAGACTACTTTAACCTCCACTTGGTCTTGGACATTTAATTTATTTTATGTTCAGCAGATACCACGAATATTTTTACCATCCCGTTGTACAATGATACGACAGTATATAATATGTTATCTGTAGTCTTGGATCAAAAAGTTGCCACACTAAATACCGGCTTAGCCGTGCATGGAATATCATGATTGCACATAGCTGGTGGCCTCCCATTGAGCAAAGAAGACAGAAACAAAAGAAAGAAAGTGCTGTTTGATAGATAGACAAAGATAGCAAAAAACACCACGAAAGATGTACATGTAGACAGCAATCGATAACCTTTGCACAAAGAGTTAGTGAATCAAACTCACAGAAAAACTATACCTCTCATCTCCTAAGCAATATTTAGTTACAGGTAGTCTAGATGGTTCCTAATGAAAGTCATCTTTCATTCATCAACCAAGACGGTCTCTGGGTTTTACGGCTAACAGTTAATTCATTTTCCTTGCGGTAAACAGAAGTTAGAAATTAATTACCATTGTTTTGAGATTAAAAGTTAACTTTCGTTTCAAAAAGCTAAAAATTTACTTTGACTTCTGTAAGAGGTAATATTGTAAGAATTGTAGACAGTAACGTCGGATAGCTTTCAAGCCACACGACAAAACACAAAAAGGTCTTCGCTTGAGATCTTGGAACCTTCACTTAAATTTTTGGTCTGTTCTACGGCTAATGGTTAAACAAACCAGAGAGGTGCACCAATGTCTGTATTCTGTTCACATGCACCAAATGGTGGGCGTGGTCAAGACGTGTGTGCTATTTTAGTCAAGACTGGTTGAGCGTGTTGCACTGCCGAGTTTCGGTCAAATCAGCAAACATTGACTCACTGAAGTCGCAGTAACAATACAGCCCATACACGTTAGAGTGCCTTACTAATGACATCCAGCGCTCAGGGAATTACCATGGTCATGGTGCCAGTAAAATTCTACTAGTACATAATTAAATGCTGTGCTCTAATCTATCTGATCTATCAACACAGCAGATAGCTCGGGGCTTCGTTCCTCGCCAACTATCAATCAAGACAAACCCTGGTCTCACCCTCATTGTTAAGCATGGTAAATTAAAACACAGTGTTTACTGAACCTTAATGCCCCTTTAGATGGAATGCCAGTTGGTCGTCTGCAAGTGATGCTGTCGTATTCAGACACGCCTGACGCGCCTATGGCTCCGACCACACTCAAGAAACGCTCCATTCTCAAGAGATTCTCATCCAATTCAAATCTGTAAATCAACAGCAAATACCTGTAATGAGGATATCGCACTGCGAAATGAAAGGCTCCAGTAGCTTAAATATACGATGGATGTATAAACGTTTAGGGCCGCGTGCCCACTGGGATTAAGACAGCACATTGAGGGAACCTTTCCTTGATTTTACGTAAAATATTTTCATACTAAAAGGGGAATCCAGTCAAAACATTTTTTTTTTTTTGCATTTCGTGTAGCTTTTATTAAATAATCTTTGCCAAACTTCAAAAAACTCAGAATAACTATTTTATAGCAGCTTCAATTTCAACGGTATATAATGCTGCAGTTTGTACCACATTTAAGGGATATAGTCTCCATCTTTTCTTGTAAGTAAACTGAATGAATTGGTTGCATTAACACACCATTTCATGGTACGCTGGCCCACATCTGTACCTCAGTCGTAGGACACGCTTTGCTTTAGACGTAATAAAGCAGAAGAGTTTTGGCAAATCATCCTTATAAATATTTTTCTAACATGCATAAAGGGCTTCACAATGCAGGGTTAAATAGTGTTACGTCATACGGTGTTGCATTTGCCTCTGTTCCAAAACGAGGCCAAGTTTGAAAGCTGTCATCAGTTTTTCTCACTGTATTGAAATAAACACTTCAGGGTAAAAATTATCATTTCATTCAGTGATTTTGCACCAGGTCTTTTGTAAACCCAGTCAATCCTGGCGAAATAATCAGTGGGTGTACATATTAAAACATAAAGTAATGAAAAAGACCTTATAGCGCCCCAGGACAAAAAAATGCAACTATAAAAAACCTATTTCCCTTGTACAGCCTGCGTAGCTGGCGCTGGCGCAATTTGAACGCGAGCGCTCAAAGTGGTGAAACCGCGAAAACGAGCGGCGAGGCCTTAACAGTTGTCTCTCTCTCTCAGGCTCCTCGCGGCTTTGGCTCTCCTTATCGCGGCTTCCCCGCTTTTAATTTCCCGATCCTAGCGCCCTCAAATTGCTTAAAAACCGCCAAACTATGCAGGCTACCCTTGTACAGCGCGAGAAAATATCTCCACCACTAACTAGTAGAAATTCACATCAAACAATACAACCTCGCTATCTCCACTTCCCGCTATCTCGAACGAAAACTATCTTTCTCGGACATAGGTTTTCAGTCACATCAGCTCATCTCGAATTATTTTTCCAAATAAAGGAGTTCACCTGTAGTTTGAAGATTGGTTCTTACGGAAATCACTCGACATCGAATGTCCAAGAAACAATTTTAGTTCCTTCCATAATGGCAGAGAAAACCTGGACTGATCGGCTTCATGATAAAGCGTCCCAGAACCCTTTCTGGGGAAGTGGGTGGGGGTGGGGCTCTACTTTAGGGTAACTAAAGTTTTTGGTACATTTCTTACCGATCTAACTTTTTCTGTCTTCGAGAAAAAGATGTTTAGAGAAAGACCTAAAAATGACGAGCACAAAAGACTTTTGATCACTGGAAATAATACTTCAATTAAACTGCAAAGCCGCTATTTAGCCCCGAAAAGTGATCTTGCACAGTTACGTTACTGAAAACAATTTTAAGTAGAAATGAAAACTGTCTAATTTATTTTGATTATGAAAAGGTTCTGAAATTGAGCTAAAATAATTATTGTAAACAACACCGCTTTATAACAGTTAGACTATTTTGAGCGTTATGACCTTAGCTCCATTTAAATATCTTGTTGTTCTATTAAAATGAACTTTTAGATATCTGGTAGTGATTATTAGATCTGTTAAGGTCAGCAAAATGGTCTTAGTCAACGTTATATTCCGATTGCTTTGGCCGTTTCAAGCGGCTTGCTACCTTGCAAGCTTTGTCTAGATGACGGGATATCTAAGTCGGTGTCAACGACTGTAGATTGCTGAAAGAGATAATCAGACATATTTAATAGCTAAAACCGATGCGACAGCTATCATGGAGCGATTTTTATAATTGACTGTTATAAAATTATCCTCATTTGGCGTCCATATGCATTGGGCAGCCGCGTGAACGCCATGGCCACGCAACGCGCCGATATAAACCACACAGGCGATCTTGCTCTCGCAGTCCTTCATCCTATGAACGCAGGTTTTAATATTTTGGCTCAGATCCAAGCACCATCGTTGGCAAGATCTACTGCAGAATTGTTTATCATGTAAAAATGCCTGAAGTTCCTCTCTGACGCACTCTTGAATCATGTAGTTCTCGCTATTTGGTTCAATCAGTCTAGCGCGGCACAGTTTTCGTGGTAATGCATCCAAACTCTGCGAATCATCCTCCGGCAAAGGAACGTAAAATATGTCCGGGTTGTGAAACTTGTGCAATTTAAGCACGGGGCGCGCCAGTTTAGCAGTCGGCGATCCGGAGCTTTCTTTCCGCGCATTCTTAACCTGTACGGAAGTCTCGCGCATTCCACGCGTGGGTGACAGCGTCCATTCTTGATCAAGCGCGGTCACCAAAGAACCATTTTCATTTGGACTTTCGTCGCTAGATCCCCCTTGCCTTGGAATTGTTTTGCTTGTAAACTGAGGCTCATTGATGCTTAAAGACTGAATAAATTTTTCATCTAATTCCTCAAAGATTTTCCGTCTTGGTAGCTCGGGCGTGCGGGGCATTGGCGTCTCTATTGAACCCACTTCCAAAACATGGGCTGGTAAAGAAATTCTTCTTATTTTTCTTGATTCTTTGGCCGGTTTTAAATCCGCCTGGCCACCGTGTTTCCCTCTCTCTTTGGAAGGGGTCTTGTGGAAAATGTGAAATTTATCATCATTGCTGTGATGGGTGAAGTTATTTCCGCTTCCGAGAGTCTTGGGTGCTGAGTTAATTCGCAGAATTCTGTGTTTTCCAGTACCGCTTATTCTTCGAACACGAGATGAATTATGAGAGGCTTTTCTGCTTGGCTTGAGAAGCCACTGTGGCA
>JAHPZR010033076.1:0-28210 GCA_019787425.1 Platygyra sinensis | reverse complement strand
TGGAGAGAAAATGAAAAAGCGATGTTTCATTGCTAGCTAGGAGAAACAAAACAGATTTTCACTATCCAGTGGTTTCAGGGTATAAAAATATTCGGAGACTGGTTTTTAGCCATCTTCGTTGAGTCTCTCACCTGGTGAAATAAACGTTGTACCACGTGTCATTATTGAGTACCAGTGGATTCTGAGCCATGATTGGTCCATCTCCGAGATTATAAGCCACATTAACAGTGTCATTAGATATGTGCAGTGCAAGACTGTTTGTCTGCATGAAGAAAAAGATATTGAACTAAATTACCGAATCTTGTTCTCTCTGAGAAACAAAAACAGAATGCAAATTTATTAGCATCTTTTAACCCTTGGCTTTGTAATCTGTGTTTATGAATCGTAAGCAGTACACGAACAACAGCGCCGTCGCTGTGACGTATCTTAAATTTAGTTTCTCATCAATCGTTACCCACCAGCCAGTTAGACCGTCTGGTTCTCCGGCTCACTTGAGGCTCTCCTACCATATTCATCAGCAGGCCCTCGGTGGCTTCAGTCTTGAAATCAAAGGAAATCTCGCTTTGGAAAGGATTTTCAATGGTTCGGGTCGATGGAACCAGCGTCACTAATGCATCGTCTTCGAGGTACAGGGCAAAAGGCAGTGACATGGACATGCTTCTGATCTGATCGAGTTTACTCGATACATTGGCCATGCGGACTTCTGTCTCCTGTCGACTGGGTGCAAGTGACATCATGACTGTCTTAGCTTCGCGTACTGTAGCATTCACTGGTGGCTCAGTTGGGTTTGGTGTTAGCCTTGCCGAGATATTTTGCACTGGAAAAGAAAATGAATTTTGACATCGTCACCAGTGGGCATGACATACAGTCAATATTTACTGTTATTTCTTTTTATGAAACCAGCGAATCAACGGTCACGGCCAAGACGGGGGCAAGGACAGAGACAGCTAAAAAAGCTCCTTGAAAATGGAAAACATGGTATGAAAGAGTGTCTTTTTCTCGAACAGAGGTTCTGATTGCAATTAACACAGACTACTACAATTTCTTTAAGGGAATGAACCCAGCTTTACAAAATGTATTAAGCATTGGCAATAGAATTGGACTGCAAATTGATGATTCATTTTCAAAAAAACCTTAAAAGCACTTCGGCAATACATGGAAGCCGCAATTAACTGAACCATGGAATAAACAAAGTAATTAAACTGAGCTTGTTTTAAGGTTAATTAAACAGTGCTAAATATATTTACCTAAGAAATCTCACAAAACTGTGCTAAAACCTGCTTTTAATAGAGCGTTTTTCAATTGAGTGTCGAACTTGAAAGTAAATTCACATTTGTATTGGTTCTCAGTGCATGACAACGCTTAGCGATTAGCTCCAAAACAACAAAACAACAACACGCGTGAAAAACGTAGTGCGCATGCGTGCCTTCCCTGCTTCCGGCGCGAATTTGCCATTGAAATTATACGCGATACCAAAACAAACTAGATTCTGGCCGCGAAATTCAAAAAAGTAAGCTCCACACACAAAAGATAAGCTTAGAATTTCACGAACACAAAGTTTATTAATTGCTTTAGTTTCTCCCTTTTGCACCACATACTTTCCTTCTTGCACCAAAGGCGAAAATCATGTTTGAAAGTCCACGCTCGCTTTTGTTCCATTCTGAAGTCGAACATAAACACTGAGAACGGCGATGCACGAATTTGTCTAAATGAGCGGCTTTCTTGCACGATCGCCGCGAACTTTCTAGAAATCCTTGCTCCAGTGCATACCTGGAGGTTTAACATTTCCTGCTTTGAAGTTTTTGGATGCTAATAAATTTCGATTTTAGCTCAAAAAAAGGCGTTCTTGTTGTGAAGTTCGCATTCGCAACCGCCATTTTGAAAATAGAGACCTTGCACATGCGCAGACGTTTTGCACGCGTGTTCAAAACAACAAAACTCGCGCCACTGACATCCAATCAGCAGGACCGAACGTGACTTGCTCACGTTTTCCCGCCTTTTCTCTCAGCCACATGCTTCGACTTTTGATTGGTCCACTAGGTTGTCTGTGTCCTTTGTGACTGGCTAGAGCGATTACTTCGTTTACGACACGACCACTCTATCAGGAAGTAAACTACTCACCATTAGTAAAGGCTTCATTTATCATGATTATTCCATCATGAGACGATTCTTTGATGAAAGCTGTTTTATTTAACAGAGTTTCCAGGACAAGTTCCGTCTCACTGAGCCTTGCCTCCAGTCCAGACAATAGCACACTTGTATTTGTCACTTTAATTTGTGCCTCCATCAATGGCGGTGTCACGGCCGGAGCTGGAATGATCCGTATAACAGAGAAAATGAAGTTAAGGCCTTTTCTTTTCATTAACTGGGCTTGCTTTATTTATACTGCCGACAGGGTTTCATATTAGCTGAAAAGTCTCATCAAAGAGCTTAGTTCTTCTTTAGTATGTTGAAATGAGCCAGTAACGACATATGGCTGGCCAAGCCCAAAACATCTAGTTTACATGAACTATCTGACACTCTAAATAGCTTTTACAGCCATGAATTACTTTTTCGTCAAAGTTTTACGCATCTTTTGAGTCTTTGTCTCGTTTCTACAGAGTTTTATGTTTGTCTCGAATCACACTTTCTTGCTCTTGCTTATAAGGGCAATTCTCTGCTAATCTATCTTAAACTTACCTAAATCAGGCATCCTAACCGAGGCTATAAAACAAAGCTCTTATGAGACTCACCTTTTTCTGTAACGTTCTGGAACTTAGCAGCTGCATCCTGGATGGCTGGAAACTGTTCATAGATTTGATTCCATTTGTTTACAGAATTTATGAACGTTAAATTTGCCTCGTGAATCGTCCTTTCCAAATCTGAGAAGGATAATAAGATCCTGTTACAATGTTTCTATTTAAATCCTGCTCTGAATGTTCACTTAATCGCCGTGGGTGACAGAAATCAATAAATATGATATTTATACCAAATCGTACCTTTAGTAAACTTCGGTGACATAAAAGATGTGTTTGGTTAAGCCGTGGTTCGAATATTGGCGAGACGCAGTCAAACCAAAATACCCATGGCGAGACCAAACAAGCCTGATATATCATCGAAAGGCACCAAAATTAGGTATTTATCGTACCCAAATTAGACCAATCGAGTATGATATTTTAGCCATATGACTTGATATCGCAGGATATCAGGACAATAGATACGGCTTCTGATTGGCTGATTGCGAATATAGATACGATAATTGTGAAATGAGCTTCTGGTATTATTTTAATTCCAAAACACTTGTTTTGAAGTGCTTTATATGATTGCTAGTATATAGAGAACCGTGTTGTAATACTCACTCTGTGCAGTAATGTTTCTTTGTAGTGTGACGTTGTAAAGGTCGTAGAACTCTTGCCATGTGATTTCTGCAGTGATTTGTATGTCATCTAAAGAAAATACGCTGAGCTGTGGAGGATGATGATGTAATAAATTAGTTATGGAGTCAAAACATTTCTTAAAAACGTCAAAAGCGTTAATTAATCTGTTAAGGCGAAGAAGCCCAAAATAGATAACAGCATTTTACACGAAAATAATGATGATATGAACTGGCTAGAACCAACGAGAAAAAACAAAATCGGTACATTCTCATTGACACTTTAAGCCATATCTCTGTGAGCACCACGGCGACTGAATTACTTCATCAAAAGAATTACGTGTAGGTACTAGCTGATAAACTTGGAACAAGGTTTTGAATCGCAATCAAATTTTTCAAGTCGGACTACCGTGTAGAGAATTAGAAAAAAGAGCAAATATAATTTTAGAATTGATCTTTGAATGTACTGACACTCACTTCTTGGTAGATCATGTTGATTGTGTTATTTGCCTGTTTTACAAGGTCCAGAGATCTGTTGACAAACTCACTTATCTCAGAATATCTCTCGATGGCTGACAGAGCTGGTGTACCGTGGGAACGACTTCCATTAAACGTTCTTCAGATGAATAACAAGAGATCACACATCAGTAGATTAAAATCAAAGATTATAGCAAAAGAATTAATCGAAAACGTCTCAATATACTTACAGTTGTGTTACCCTCAGCTAATTTTGTTGGAAAACTAAACATACTTTACCTGCCTAAATCGACTGATAATTCTACTGATCAGGCTAAATCATCATATCTCCCTCGACCTAATTAGTAAGAAACAAAGCTAGACAATAACACAGACACTGTCCAGTTGTTTTTAAACCTCTCTTCAAATGAAATAATCAAAGACTTGTATTTTTACTCACTGTTCCATTTGGTGAGCGAGTGACTCCAAATACGAGGCTTGGTTCTGAGCCTGTTGCAATTTACTCTCGGCCAGTGCAAGCTTTTGCTTGATTTTGTCGACTTCTGTTTCCAGTAGGTTTGATACATCTGTAAGTCCAAGTCCACTGGATGGAACGAAATTACCGCTGCCTATATCGGAGGGGTCCTAACACAGAACAAAAAAATAATTTCTCAGAAAAACTGAAAAAATTCCATTTGCAAATATGCAAACTATGCACAAGGTAAACTATATGGATCGCGTGAGAACAATAGTGTAACATTTTGTCATGTTTAAGATTAAGATTTAGACTAATTTGTGCTGGAGGGAAAAAACGTTGAAAGTTTTTTAGTCGGTAGGAAAGGCATTCTATTGCATTTTGTCGCATTCTTTCTTGCTAATATTGCTTTTAAGCGATAAAAAATTGCAACCTTAAAGTTTTTTCAAACGAAATATTTTGCTCAGTATTCGGCTTCTCAAACGCACACAATTATTAATTTGAAACTTTACCTCTGAGTGTTAAGTTACGTTTTTTACGTCAGTTGCATCGATTTTCTGCAGCTGTAGTGTAGGCGCCAGAATTTGGATTTTTTCGTGTTTTTAGCTTCGTTAGTGTTTGGTGTTAGTTTCGTGTAATTAGTTTCCTTTTTTGTGCCTTTTGTATATGTTATGTTTATTAGCATACTCTATAGGTTCGGTTCGCGTGTAATTTATTTTAGTTAGTAGCGTTTTCTGGGTTCTGTTATCGTTTGGATTTCCTACAGTTTTTTAGTTCGTTTTGGTCAGTCACATTCGTCTTGTAAGTTTCCTCGTTTATTTCGCTTTGTTGTTTTCCCGCACTCTTCATGTTCGGTCGTTTATTAGTTATTTTATGTTCATTCCCGTGTTTGTTAGTTTGTTGTTTTCAGTTACCGTGCTTCAATGGTGAAACGAGTTAAAAGCGTTTGCGGCAATAGGTAGTGTTTGTCGACCGGGTGTTATTTACCTGTGGTATAAGTGAATACCATTCAGTGACGATGTTATCAAAGAAGTCTCCCACTTTAGACAAATCAATAAATGCCACGCCCATGAAATCATCTTCGTCATCGGGGTCATCATCATACACAGCCAGCCTCACTTGAGTGAAATTCAACTGCTCCATTGTAATTTTGAAGCGAAATACATCACCAAATGGGAAATCTGGGTTGAGCTCACCTGTGAGTGATAACATGAGTAAGATAAGAAATCTTCGCTGATGGGTTGACCCTTATCGAGAAAGATTACACTTTAGAATTCTTGTTCATGTTGCTGATGATGTAGGAACTTCTCCAATAGAGAGTCAATAGAGGCTAACTGACTAGAACAAAGAAATCAGAAAGTGAATTGATTTAATTGACAAGCCCGGCTCGAAATTGACTTTTGAAGTGATTACTGTATTTAACAGGCAGCCACCATCATCCTTTTTGGTATATCAATATCATGACCACCTTGAATTTGTGCATGAGTTAACTTAGATTTTAAATCATTCTATTATCGACATGCCTCGATTTCACTTAAAATCTTTGAAGATTTCACTGTTACACATGTAAACTATTACCATCAGAAAACTTAAAATGACATGAAGCTATTCGATTCTTTGAGAGACCCGTTTAAACGATGAAAATCCGTGAAAACACAAATTTCAAAACGGTTTATTCTTGAAACAGGGAAATACTTTCAAATATTTTTACACCCTCATATTTTTTAAATGATGATGAGTAGGCCTAAAGGATTAAGGCCTAACGTTTTTGAGTATTGCTGATGTCAGGTGATGTTGAGCCACAACAGAGTTAAACGGCAGTTGGTAAGCTAAAGTACGTGATTGAAATACTTGTAGGGCAAGCGAAAGATAGAGTTAATTCCAGGTAATAAGCAACTGATTCTAAAAGTAACCTCCGAGTAAAATTCAATCTAGCCTTTCTGCAACTGACATCTTACAATAGAGTTGATAGTTAGACAATAATAGACCAACTTCGATATATTAAAATTCAGCCTAACACAACAGAACTCAATACAAGGCATTGGGGAATAAACTCCACAAACTCGAGCCCAGAGCCTCGTAGTGAAGTCTGTTGTTTTAGGCCGAATTTTAATATATCGAGATTGGTCTATTGGCATGGGCATCACCGTTAACTGTGGAAGACTTTTGAGTTCCCTCGTTGTTCCAGTCAGGGATAGTTGATACTAAGACGTACGGGTCTGAGGTTTGACTGTTAAGATCTTTGGGTGGCAGATTACGGCCTCTCTCTATTCGTATAACAAATTGGGTTTGTTCTTCTTCATATTGCAGCATGGATACCTCCAATTCTCCGTTGACAGGCGACAACGTTCTGCGATTTTGCTGTTGTCGAGAGAATATTTGGAACAAACAATTAGTGTCTCCTCTTTTCTTTACCAGAGAACAATTTTTTCTGAGATTTGTCTGAAAATTTTTTTGGAAAGTCCACTGTTTCAGAAACTAGTCTTTCGATTTTGTCGAACTTTTAGGAAGTATTCTCTTTAAAGTGTATATGACACAAAAATTAATTTCTGCTTATTTGAAAGGCCTTTCAAAATACAAAAGAATGGCGTTTTTCTTTTTGAAATATCGTTTTTCGTTTTAGAGATATTGACGTTTTTATTATGCAAATTAGATCAGTGATGATGTCATAATACTGTAACTGAAAAGTGGTAAAAACTGAATAAACGATATCTCTGGAAATATTAAGGCAGCGTTCTTGAAACTGGTGAATTATCGTAAACATTCAAACAAACTGTTTCTGTGCTTTGCTCTGATGGCAAAGTAGGAAGTCCTCGAGTGATGACAATTCAAACAATTTAAACAGATCACTTCAGCTAAATTGATGTAAAAAATGGCAGGTCTGAAAATGAAGAACGCCATTCGCTTTCAAGAATTTTTTATTGATAGCTTTTGGCTCGGGTAAGCCTCTTTGTACCTTTGGGTTTTATGCTGCGTTTGTTTCGATTTGTTGAAAATTTGGGAATCTCTGGACACATAATTACTGGGGTTGAAACTGAAACTGAATTCCAAATCGATTTAGATCCAAAATATGAAATTAGGAGTTATCTGAGAATATTTTTCTAATAAAAGTTGTGCATTACATGAAGTTAAAAGAGGTATCATCACCTCAAATATGGTGGTCCCCGCAATCAGAACATTTCTTGTGTCGTTTAATGTCGCATTTATGTTTACTAACGAAGCACTGGTGTTATTCAAAGCTATTAAACCTCGTTCAAGAAGATTCTGCAAAGAAAAGTTAGCAAAAATTGAAATGACAGTGACTTCAACGATCAAGAAAGACCTAATTTATTTATCCAGTTATTTGTTAATTTATTTCATAAAAGAATATAAATGTTAGGGCGTTAAAATTTTTTTTATAGTTGTATATTTTTCAAATTTCTTCCTTTCATTTCTTTGCTGCAATTCTTCAAGTCATGTAAGAAAAGCACATGATAGCTACAGAAACATTGCAGCCTTATGTGTCACTTTGGCACGAAGAGGGTTATGTCCGTATGAATGTAATTCTTCAGGTCTCCGTACTAGCCATGATTGAATTTTTACCGCTTTTACTTAAAAAGAAAAAAACACCTTAATTAAGTTAACTAAGACCTCTATTTTCCCTGTCCCTAAAGCTTTCCTACCTTTGTGTCCATTAGAATCGCTTGTATTTCCCTGGAATGGTTATAAACCTGCTCAACTGAATCCATGAACAGTGCATGTGACTGATTCCAGCTCTCCTGAATCTGGTTAAAATTGGCTGCCTTTTCCTGTGTGGAGACATCAAGCTCTCTAGCACGAAATAGATGAGAAACGACCTGTAAAAAAACAAATAAATATCCTGTAAGCCAAAAAATATGGTATACAATAAAAGCAATGAGTTATCATTATGCACCAATGAGTTATTTATGCACCAATTACCGGGTTCTGCAAGAATTGAACTTAACTAATGCTATGTATAGTTTTGTGTGGATTCCAAGGAAAGCTTATTACTTTGGTTCAAATATTTGTGCAATTTTCATCATTAATTGTTGTATCATTTTCTCAAATTCTCAATGACCAAGACTTGGAACAAGGAAAATTAATTGCTGCCGTAAACTCTCGGAAATAAAATTCCAAAAAGCGCGAGTTCTAATGTTTGCAATAGATTGAAATTTGGCAAGATATCTAGGAAAGACCTATTATGTACGAAAATGTAAAAAAAAGTGGCCACGATATCGAGAATTTTATTAAGTGAATCTCTAACCGCGCTGACCTGGACACTAGTTTTCTCATTTTGAAAGGAGTTCACCCTAACCTGAAATCAAAGTACACCTAGAATTCCGCTTCAATCTTCGCAGCGTTTTGCTTGATTTTCAATCGTTTACTGAAAAACCTGTTTTTGAGTGTGCTTTTGCTCATCCTAATATGTTGTTTTTATCCATGATATTTGGTTAAAAACATATGGATCGTGTCTCTGTGCAAATTTAGCTATGAAATAGTATCTAATGCGCATGTGCGCCAGCTGACTGTGTCCGTTTAATTAACATAGGTTTTAATTCTTCGTTTTCGTCTTAGTTTTTGGTTTCGATTGAGAAGATATATCAAACACTCTAAACACTTAGAATTTCGTCAAAAATACTCCGCTGCTCGTCGTATTCTTGGTGTTTTGAAATGTGGTCAGATAGACAGGATATTACATGCCCGCGCGTGGATATGAATTTTATCTTCGAGTGGTCAACTCGATATCTCACGAGAGAGCACAGCGAACGAGTGAGATATCGAGTTGAAAACGAGAAGATAAAATTCATATCCATAAGCGGGCATGTAATATTCTGTTTATTATATAAACACCAGTGGCAAAGGCGCCGCTTTCAAAGACGCGATTTATTATGTAACCATAACGACGGTAGCCTGCGAACGCAGACGTATTTCCGGCGGTCACTGGTTCCGCCGAAAATAACGTCTGCGAACTCGAGTCAAAGATTGATTTCCGTGACGTCAAAACTTTTGTTTTGTTGTTGACCATTAAAATTCACCGATAGAATATGATACTCGCATACACGCGCGACGCCGCGGGAGCCGGTGATAATTTTAGAATCATGAATTTGTTCGCAATGAGCTATGAGCGCCATCCCAAAGAAGATTTTAACTTCCGAGGTTTGTTTGCTTTGCAAGGCAAAAGTTTCCAGTGAAGAAAAGATAAAGGTGTTTGGAAAAAATACAGTGGCCATTCACTCACTGATTCTGCGTTCAACTGAAGTCGATCTGTCCGTTTATCATCAAAGCACGACACTTTCGCGCGTGATGTGGACATGTTTAGCTCTAACAAAGATGTCTTAGTTTACCTTTCCTATGAAAGGTGGTTCTCTGTATATTTCTCTCTGCAAATTGGTTGATTCTCTATTGTGCTACATTTGTTTAAAGTAACATGCAGGCCCGCAAACGTTAACCACATAGTGAATTATGGCCTTCGATTGCTCAACGGAATAATTTATTTTCTCAGTGGAGCCTTTAAGTAGAATCTTAATGCCGTTGTGTTTGCTACCTCTGTGGCAATTTTTATTTAAGTTTATGGACTCATTCATGTTGGAACTCAGTATTGAATCGGTCGGATCAGTGGCCTTCGATTCTCTGTTACCGTGAACTTTTGTTTATTAGCCTGTGGTGACCTTACAGGATAATCTTTCATGATGTTTATCACGGACGGTTATGTATGTCTCATATCCGAGTCCTTTCAAGGCTATTGTAGTTCTTAGAAAAGTGCACCTCCATTATTTTGTTGCATTACTAGCATCCAACAGGTGTTAGCGTTTTGTAACCGTCAGGTTACTGTGTTGGAATTAAATTCTAGGATGCTGTATAATAATCTTGTTTGGCAAATGTTTTAAGTTGTTTTCTTCTCACATCACGAAACAGTGGGAGTCGTGTTAAGCCTGTCTACTCTACCATTTTCAACTGCCCTGATCTCTAACACGGACCTGACATCACTGAGTGCGATATTGCGCTTATTCTACGTGAATTTAAGCGGCTGACCCTGTCCTTCATCAGGTTAATCAGCGGCGAAACAACGATTACAATGTTCTTCTCACGAGTTGAATCCACATAAGAATACACAATAGGCCGCAAAGCCTGAAATACAACAGACTTTCCAACTCCAGCTGAAGATTCACAAAAACATCGCTCGTCGATTCAAAAACAAATCGCAAGGCTTCCTCTTGATGCTTTTTGAGGCTATCAAACCCGAAAACTTCCCTGAACTCATCCTCTGCAATTTTTTAACACGCGTTTGCAAGAGCTCCACGCACGATCTCTTTGAGTTACCTCTTCAGATATGCAAGGTGAAATGTGATTGGTTTTTGAGCACTGACGTCACGGAAATCGTTCTCGTGGCTCGAGTTCGCAGACGTTTATTTTCGGCGGAGACAACCGACAGCCGGAAATACGTCTGCGTTCGCAGGCTATAACGACGGTGATCTCTTCACGTGTGAAGATAACATGTTATCTTCACGTGTGAAGATATGAAGTTTTCGCGGGAAAGCTCACTTGGTATTTCACTGGTGTTTATATAATAAATGGTCTTTCGTGTTTTATATATTACATAAAGCTTAGCTTAGCTAAGCTGTCAGTCCAGTGTCGATTCTATAAGTGGTATACACCAGAACATAATTACATTTTTTACAGTTATTTACCCGCGTTAAAGTTTCCTCGACATGAGCAGATATGTTTTCAGCCATTCTTGTATGTTCAGTAATGTTCCAGGAATACTGAGTAAAGTTTCTTTCCATTGTTTTTCTGCCAGGCCTCGGTTGAGTGCGTCAAGGCCTGCATGGCAGCGGCATTGTATTCTTCAAGTGCCTCGCGTACATCTCCGATGATAACATCCACAGCTGTTGAAGAATAAATTGTTTATTTTGCATTGGAATTCTATAAAAGGCAAAAACTATCATTTTGATAGTTATAAGATGATTTGTCCAGAGGCTATACCTACAATGCTTCAGTAGAACAGTGCGTTGAGTTTTTACCCAAATAGAAGACCGAACAAGAACTATAAAATCTCCTTACATCAGACTTTCGTGTAAGAAGCAAAACTTTCTCAAGCCGAGCACAAAAACGCTGAAAGGGGTTTGTTAGATTGGGCATTACATCGAACAAAGTGAATCCAGCTCCTCAACAGATTTTTCTATGAGCTTCTTAAGAAGACATTCTCTTCGCTAAGTATAGTAAAATGTCTAATATCTTTTCCACTGAGAGAATCTAAATTATTGCTGAGAACTAGCTACAACTTGATCATAACTTCGTATTTGTGCAGTTGTTGAGCTTTTAACTGAAGCAAACGTGAACAGTCCACACCAGTCTTAAGAACAACGAGTTTCTTATGAAGAAGTAGTTCAATGAAGACAATGAGTGTGGTAATCAACATACTTATTGCTCTACAAGAAGATGAAAGTTGAAAGGGGGACTAAGGACTTACAAGTAACATATTGTTTGGCAGATAATGTCGCCTCCTTTTCGTACGTAATATCCTCTAGAATTTTCGTGGTGTTTGCGGCAGCTTCGTTTGCAAAATTACTAAGATCCCCAGCCTAAAAATGTGAAGGAAAAATAAAGATGGCAATAAGTGCACAAAACCAATGGAAATGTCTTTACGCAGCCAGGGCCACCCATCAAGTATAGCGTTTTTTATCTCTGCATGTAGAAGGACTCCTCGTGTTCTGAAATCATGTCTACCTTTCAATATTGTCTAGTATTCAATATTGAAGGTGTCTATAATAAAAACCATATTGCCTATGATAAAATGTTTCTTTTGCCTTGCTATTCCTTTATTATATTTCATTTATGAGATATGCTGCATTTTATTTATCAAGATGTATGGAAGATATTGGACAGTTACAGTAGCCTGCGTGGCAGGCCGTAGAAAGGGAGTGAGGAAAGTCAAAATGAGCACGGGATCGGAGGGAGAAGGAACGGCCTGCAAGGACGCTATTGTTTTCTTCGTTTTTTACGTCCACCAGACGAACGTAAAAATCCTGATTGGTCAAATTTAATGAATTACCTAACTTCATCCTTCTGATTGGTCAGCGACCTGTCATTCGAAACCATTAAGGTCTTCTTACATTTATATTCAACCAGGCGGATAAATCTAGAGATCGTTTCGAACTAATTCATCATAGGTTAGCCGATGTTAGTAATAACGCCTCTTTTCAGAATTGTTAGCGACCTGATTATTGAGGTTGAGGCCATGAAATATACTGTCTGATATTTAGCTCAGAAGCTAGTTTGTTTGGAAGACATCGAAGGGGGCAAATTTGACGTTGTCTGTGCATCGGCGAAAAGTGTCACAGATAAGCGATTTCAACAACATTGAAGAAGAACACTACTGAGTAGCAGTCTAGTGGCTTGTGGCGGAGTCGTGTACAGTTGAGACATGAACAGGCACTGCAGGCCGACTGCGAATCGATGTAAGAAGCAATCACTGTTATGCCAAAGCTCTTCAGAGATTCGCTTAAGACAACTCCGAATATTTCTTTTCTCTCCGACGGTTTGAATATATTTCCACGAGCTTTAGCCACACATTTGCCATATGTTACTTTTAGATTTATCTGGCAAACTCTACAAGCATTGTTACAATTGCCTTCTTTTTGACCTGGCGTCTTCTCGCTTTTCCCAACGTCCGAAGCTAAGGTCTTCAAATTTTAAAATTCATTTTTCGTGCAAAACAACAAAAACAAGAAATACGAGAACCCATTGGCGCCTTCAGATTTTGTCACGAAAGAAGTAACGTGATTCTGATTGGATGATTTTGACAGCCATACATTCCACAGTTGAGTGGGTTTTGCATAGTTAATTAGAGGGCGGAATGAAGAAAACAATAGCGTCCTTGCAGGCGTCCCCTACCGCGATCCTCACGCGTCTGTTCTCGCACTTCATGCGCTCGTCTTTCCCCTTTCCCTCCCCTTCGGACGCCTGCCACGCAGGCTATTATCTATTCTGTGATAGAAAGTGAGTAGCGTAACAGTGTGTCCTTGTAAAGAAAATGACGGCTGCTTCTTGGCGTTTTCAAAGTATCTGTGAAGAGGATTTATTTTAAGTTTTGATCGACTATTAGATTTATACTAAAAACAATTAGTTTATTCGCTCTCGACTTTTATGCGTGATAGTTAACTCGTGCTACGCCTTCATCAACCATCACGCGATAGAAATCTGGCCCCAGTTGTTCAAAGGCTGGATAACGCTATCCACCGGATAAATCGCTATCCACTGGATAAGTACTGACAAAACAAACCACGCTATCCACTGGATAGTGATTTATCCGGTGGATAGAGTTATCCACCTTTCGAACAACTGGGGTCTGGAGCTCATGATCTAATTGTTTATTGGTATCCCAGTACATAGACTGAATTGATGTCAGACACTAAGCACTTTTCTATCAATAATTTTGTCGACTTTAAACAGATAGGAAGATTTCATTACTTACCCTGATTGAGAGTTCTTTTAGGGTGTTGTTGTTTTCAGGCACCTGTGAGGTTGTGAGATCTTGATAGAGTTGATCTCCTGTAGAAATCCTTGAATAGAACCGTTCTCTTTCATCCTGAAAAAGCAGAAGAACAGTGCTACTACAACCACACAATTGAAATGAGGGATGGTTGGCAATTGACGTAGAAATTTAATTTACAAACCTTAGCTTGCCTTAACAAAGTCGACACTGCTACCATTGGTTCATTGAAGTCTGTCAACTCTTTCAGCGAGTGAACCTTTACATCTGTCTCATTTACATTATATGAATTATTCGCAATCATCCCCCTACTGAAATGCTGTATGCCAAAAGAACTCGATAAACCTAGAGTTACCTAACGTTTATTTTTTCAACACAGCATGTTCCATGTGTATACAGAATCTGAGGGGGATGATTGCGAATAATTCATATAATGTAAATGAGACAGATGTAAAGGTTCACTCGCTGAAAGAGTTGACAGACTTCAATGAACCAATGGTAGCAGTGTCGACTTTGTTAAGGCAAGCTAAGGTTTGTAAATTAAATTTCTACGTCAATTGCCAACCATCCCTCATTTCAATTGTGTGGTTGTAGTAGCACTGTTCTTCTGCTTTTTCAGGATGAAAGAGAACGGTTCTATTCAAGGATTTCTACAGGAGATCAACTCTATCAAGATCTCACAACCTCACAGGTGCCTGAAAACAACAACACCCTAAAAGAACTCTCAATCAGGGTAAGTAATGAAATCTTCCTATCTGTTTAAAGTCGACAAAATTATTGATAGAAAAGTGCTTAGTGTCTGACATCAATTCAGTCTATGTACTGGGATACCAATAAACAATTAGATCATGAGCTCCAGACCCCAGTTGTTCGAAAGGTGGATAACTCTATCCACCGGATAAATCACTATCCAGTGGATAGCGTGGTTTGTTTTGTCAGTACTTATCCAGTGGATAGCGATTTATCCGGTGGATAGCGTTATCCAGCCTTTGAACAACTGGGGCCAGATTTCTATCGCGTGATGGTTGATGAAGGCGTAGCACGAGTTAACTATCACGCATAAAAGTCGAGAGCGAATAAACTAATTGTTTTTAGTATAAATCTAATAGTCGATCAAAACTTAAAATAAATCCTCTTCACAGATACTTTGAAAACGCCAAGAAGCAGCCGTCATTTTCTTTACAAGGACACACTGTTACGCTACTCACTTTCTATCACAGAATAGATAATAGCCTGCGTGGCAGGCGTCCGAAGGGGAGGGAAAGGGGAAAGACGAGCGCATGAAGTGCGAGAACAGACGCGTGAGGATCGCGGTAGGGGACGCCTGCAAGGACGCTATTGTTTTCTTCATTCCGCCCTCTAATTAACTATGCAAAACCCACTCAACTGTGGAATGTATGGCTGTCAAAATCATCCAATCAGAATCACGTTACTTCTTTCGTGACAAAATCTGAAGGCGCCAATGGGTTCTCGTATTTCTTGTTTTTGTTGTTTTGCACGAAAAATGAATTTTAAAATTTGAAGACCTTAGCTTCGGACGTTGGGAAAAGCGAGAAGACGCCAGGTCAAAAAGAAGGCAATTGTAACAATGCTTGTAGAGTTTGCCAGATAAATCTAAAAGTAACATATGGCAAATGTGTGGCTAAAGCTCGTGGAAATATATTCAAACCGTCGGAGAGAAAAGAAATATTCGGAGTTGTCTTAAGCGAATCTCTGAAGAGCTTTGGCATAACAGTGATTGCTTCTTACATCGATTCGCAGTCGGCCTGCAGTGCCTGTTCATGTCTCAACTGTACACGACTCCGCCACAAGCCACTAGACTGCTACTCAGTAGTGTTCTTCTTCAATGTTGTTGAAATCGCTTATCTGTGACACTTTTCGCCGATGCACAGACAACGTCAAATTTGCCCCCTTCGATGTCTTCCAAACAAACTAGCTTCTGAGCTAAATATCAGACAGTATATTTCATGGCCTCAACCTCAATAATCAGGTCGCTAACAATTCTGAAAAGAGGCGTTATTACTAACATCGGCTAACCTATGATGAATTAGTTCGAAACGATCTCTAGATTTATCCGCCTGGTTGAATATAAATGTAAGAAGACCTTAATGGTTTCGAATGACAGGTCGCTGACCAATCAGAAGGATGAAGTTAGGTAATTCATTAAATTTGACCAATCAGGATTTTTACGTTCGTCTGGTGGACGTAAAAAACGAAGAAAACAATAGCGTCCTTGCAGGCCGTTCCTTCTCCCTCCGATCCCGTGCTCATTTTGACTTTCCTCACTCCCTTTCTACGGCCTGCCACGCAGGCTACTGTAACTGTCCAATATCTTCCATACATCTTGATAAATAAAATGCAGCATATCTCATAAATGAAATATAATAAAGGAATAGCAAGGCAAAAGAAACATTTTATCATAGGCAATATGGTTTTTATTATAGACACCTTCAATATTGAATACTAGACAATATTGAAAGGTAGACATGATTTCAGAACACGAGGAGTCCTTCTACATGCAGAGATAAAAAACGCTATACTTGATGGGTGGCCCTGGCTGCGTAAAGACATTTCCATTGGTTTTGTGCACTTATTGCCATCTTTATTTTTCCTTCACATTTTTAGGCTGGGGATCTTAGTAATTTTGCAAACGAAGCTGCCGCAAACACCACGAAAATTCTAGAGGATATTACGTACGAAAAGGAGGCGACATTATCTGCCAAACAATATGTTACTTGTAAGTCCTTAGTCCCCCTTTCAACTTTCATCTTCTTGTAGAGCAATAAGTATGTTGATTACCACACTCATTGTCTTCATTGAACTACTTCTTCATAAGAAACTCGTTGTTCTTAAGACTGGTGTGGACTGTTCACGTTTGCTTCAGTTAAAAGCTCAACAACTGCACAAATACGAAGTTATGATCAAGTTGTAGCTAGTTCTCAGCAATAATTTAGATTCTCTCAGTGGAAAAGATATTAGACATTTTACTATACTTAGCGAAGAGAATGTCTTCTTAAGAAGCTCATAGAAAAATCTGTTGAGGAGCTGGATTCACTTTGTTCGATGTAATGCCCAATCTAACAAACCCCTTTCAGCGTTTTTGTGCTCGGCTTGAGAAAGTTTTGCTTCTTACACGAAAGTCTGATGTAAGGAGATTTTATAGTTCTTGTTCGGTCTTCTATTTGGGTAAAAACTCAACGCACTGTTCTACTGAAGCATTGTAGGTATAGCCTCTGGACAAATCATCTTATAACTATCAAAATGATAGTTTTTGCCTTTTATAGAATTCCAATGCAAAATAAACAATTTATTCTTCAACAGCTGTGGATGTTATCATCGGAGATGTACGCGAGGCACTTGAAGAATACAATGCCGCTGCCATGCAGGCCTTGACGCACTCAACCGAGGCCTGGCAGAAAAACAATGGAAAGAAACTTTACTCAGTATTCCTGGAACATTACTGAACATACAAGAATGGCTGAAAACATATCTGCTCATGTCGAGGAAACTTTAACGCGGGTAAATAACTGTAAAAAATGTAATTATGTTCTGGTGTATACCACTTATAGAATCGACACTGGACTGACAGCTTAGCTAAGCTAAGCTTTATGTAATATATAAAACACGAAAGACCATTTATTATATAAACACCAGTGAAATACCAAGTGAGCTTTCCCGCGAAAACTTCATATCTTCACACGTGAAGATAACATGTTATCTTCACACGTGAAGAGATCACCGTCGTTATAGCCTGCGAACGCAGACGTATTTCCGGCTGTCGGTTGTCTCCGCCGAAAATAAACGTCTGCGAACTCGAGCCACGAGAACGATTTCCGTGACGTCAGTGCTCAAAAACCAATCACATTTCACCTTGCATATCTGAAGAGGTAACTCAAAGAGATCGTGCGTGGAGCTCTTGCAAACGCGTGTTAAAAAATTGCAGAGGATGAGTTCAGGGAAGGTTTTCGGGTTTGATAGCCTCAAAAAGCATCAAGAGGAAGCCTTGCGATTTGTTTTTGAATCGACGAGCGATGTTTTTGTGAATCTTCAGCTGGAGTTGGAAAGTCTGTTGTATTTCAGGCTTTGCGGCCTATTGTGTATTCTTATGTGGATTCAACTCGTGAGAAGAACATTGTAATCGTTGTTTCGCCGCTGATTAACCTGATGAAGGACAGGGTCAGCCGCTTAAATTCACGTAGAATAAGCGCAATATCGCACTCAGTGATGTCAGGTCCGTGTTAGAGATCAGGGCAGTTGAAAATGGTAGAGTAGACAGGCTTAACACGACTCCCACTGTTTCGTGATGTGAGAAGAAAACAACTTAAAACATTTGCCAAACAAGATTATTATACAGCATCCTAGAATTTAATTCCAACACAGTAACCTGACGGTTACAAAACGCTAACACCTGTTGGATGCTAGTAATGCAACAAAATAATGGAGGTGCACTTTTCTAAGAACTACAATAGCCTTGAAAGGACTCGGATATGAGACATACATAACCGTCCGTGATAAACATCATGAAAGATTATCCTGTAAGGTCACCACAGGCTAATAAACAAAAGTTCACGGTAACAGAGAATCGAAGGCCACTGATCCGACCGATTCAATACTGAGTTCCAACATGAATGAGTCCATAAACTTAAATAAAAATTGCCACAGAGGTAGCAAACACAACGGCATTAAGATTCTACTTAAAGGCTCCACTGAGAAAATAAATTATTCCGTTGAGCAATCGAAGGCCATAATTCACTATGTGGTTAACGTTTGCGGGCCTGCATGTTACTTTAAACAAATGTAGCACAATAGAGAATCAACCAATTTGCAGAGAGAAATATACAGAGAACCACCTTTCATAGGAAAGGTAAACTAAGACATCTTTGTTAGAGCTAAACATGTCCACATCACGCGCGAAAGTGTCGTGCTTTGATGATAAACGGACAGATCGACTTCAGTTGAACGCAGAATCAGTGAGTGAATGGCCACTGTATTTTTTCCAAACACCTTTATCTTTTCTTCACTGGAAACTTTTGCCTTGCAAAGCAAACAAACCTCGGAAGTTAAAATCTTCTTTGGGATGGCGCTCATAGCTCATTGCGAACAAATTCATGATTCTAAAATTATCACCGGCTCCCGCGGCGTCGCGCGTGTATGCGAGTATCATATTCTATCGGTGAATTTTAATGGTCAACAACAAAACAAAAGTTTTGACGTCACGGAAATCAATCTTTGACTCGAGTTCGCAGACGTTATTTTCGGCGGAACCAGTGACCGCCGGAAATACGTCTGCGTTCGCAGGCTACCGTCGTTATGGTTACATAATAAATCGCGTCTTTGAAAGCGGCGCCTTTGCCACTGGTGTTTATATAATAAACAGAATATTACATGCCCGCTTATGGATATGAATTTTATCTTCTCGTTTTCAACTCGATATCTCACTCGTTCGCTGTGCTCTCTCGTGAGATATCGAGTTGACCACTCGAAGATAAAATTCATATCCACGCGCGGGCATGTAATATCCTGTCTATCTGACCACATTTCAAAACACCAAGAATACGACGAGCAGCGGAGTATTTTTGACGAAATTCTAAGTGTTTAGAGTGTTTGATATATCTTCTCAATCGAAACCAAAAACTAAGACGAAAACGAAGAATTAAAACCTATGTTAATTAAACGGACACAGTCAGCTGGCGCACATGCGCATTAGATACTATTTCATAGCTAAATTTGCACAGAGACACGATCCATATGTTTTTAACCAAATATCATGGATAAAAACAACATATTAGGATGAGCAAAAGCACACTCAAAAACAGGTTTTTCAGTAAACGATTGAAAATCAAGCAAAACGCTGCGAAGATTGAAGCGGAATTCTAGGTGTACTTTGATTTCAGGTTAGGGTGAACTCCTTTCAAAATGAGAAAACTAGTGTCCAGGTCAGCGCGGTTAGAGATTCACTTAATAAAATTCTCGATATCGTGGCCACTTTTTTTTACATTTTCGTACATAATAGGTCTTTCCTAGATATCTTGCCAAATTTCAATCTATTGCAAACATTAGAACTCGCGCTTTTTGGAATTTTATTTCCGAGAGTTTACGGCAGCAATTAATTTTCCTTGTTCCAAGTCTTGGTCATTGAGAATTTGAGAAAATGATACAACAATTAATGATGAAAATTGCACAAATATTTGAACCAAAGTAATAAGCTTTCCTTGGAATCCACACAAAACTATACATAGCATTAGTTAAGTTCAATTCTTGCAGAACCCGGTAATTGGTGCATAAATAACTCATTGGTGCATAATGATAACTCATTGCTTTTATTGTATACCATATTTTTTGGCTTACAGGATATTTATTTGTTTTTTTACAGGTCGTTTCTCATCTATTTCGTGCTAGAGAGCTTGATGTCTCCACACAGGAAAAGGCAGCCAATTTTAACCAGATTCAGGAGAGCTGGAATCAGTCACATGCACTGTTCATGGATTCAGTTGAGCAGGTTTATAACCATTCCAGGGAAATACAAGCGATTCTAATGGACACAAAGGTAGGAAAGCTTTAGGGACAGGGAAAATAGAGGTCTTAGTTAACTTAATTAAGGTGTTTTTTTCTTTTTAAGTAAAAGCGGTAAAAATTCAATCATGGCTAGTACGGAGACCTGAAGAATTACATTCATACGGACATAACCCTCTTCGTGCCAAAGTGACACATAAGGCTGCAATGTTTCTGTAGCTATCATGTGCTTTTCTTACATGACTTGAAGAATTGCAGCAAAGAAATGAAAGGAAGAAATTTGAAAAATATACAACTATAAAAAAAATTTTAACGCCCTAACATTTATATTCTTTTATGAAATAAATTAACAAATAACTGGATAAATAAATTAGGTCTTTCTTGATCGTTGAAGTCACTGTCATTTCAATTTTTGCTAACTTTTCTTTGCAGAATCTTCTTGAACGAGGTTTAATAGCTTTGAATAACACCAGTGCTTCGTTAGTAAACATAAATGCGACATTAAACGACACAAGAAATGTTCTGATTGCGGGGACCACCATATTTGAGGTGATGATACCTCTTTTAACTTCATGTAATGCACAACTTTTATTAGAAAAATATTCTCAGATAACTCCTAATTTCATATTTTGGATCTAAATCGATTTGGAATTCAGTTTCAGTTTCAACCCCAGTAATTATGTGTCCAGAGATTCCCAAATTTTCAACAAATCGAAACAAACGCAGCATAAAACCCAAAGGTACAAAGAGGCTTACCCGAGCCAAAAGCTATCAATAAAAAATTCTTGAAAGCGAATGGCGTTCTTCATTTTCAGACCTGCCATTTTTTACATCAATTTAGCTGAAGTGATCTGTTTAAATTGTTTGAATTGTCATCACTCGAGGACTTCCTACTTTGCCATCAGAGCAAAGCACAGAAACAGTTGTTTGAATGTTTACGATAATTCACCAGTTTCAAGAACGCTGCCTTAATATTTCCAGAGATATCGTTTATTCAGTTTTTACCACTTTTCAGTTACAGTATTATGACATCATCACTGATCTAATTTGCATAATAAAAACGTCAATATCTCTAAAACGAAAAACGATATTTCAAAAAGAAAAACGCCATTCTTTTGTATTTTGAAAGGCCTTTCAAATAAGCAGAAATTAATTTTTGTGTCATATACACTTTAAAGAGAATACTTCCTAAAAGTTCGACAAAATCGAAAGACTAGTTTCTGAAACAGTGGACTTTCCAAAAAAATTTTCAGACAAATCTCAGAAAAAATTGTTCTCTGGTAAAGAAAAGAGGAGACACTAATTGTTTGTTCCAAATATTCTCTCGACAACAGCAAAATCGCAGAACGTTGTCGCCTGTCAACGGAGAATTGGAGGTATCCATGCTGCAATATGAAGAAGAACAAACCCAATTTGTTATACGAATAGAGAGAGGCCGTAATCTGCCACCCAAAGATCTTAACAGTCAAACCTCAGACCCGTACGTCTTAGTATCAACTATCCCTGACTGGAACAACGAGGGAACTCAAAAGTCTTCCACAGTTAACGGTGATGCCCATGCCAATAGACCAATCTCGATATATTAAAATTCGGCCTAAAACAACAGACTTCACTACGAGGCTCTGGGCTCGAGTTTGTGGAGTTTATTCCCCAATGCCTTGTATTGAGTTCTGTTGTGTTAGGCTGAATTTTAATATATCGAAGTTGGTCTATTATTGTCTAACTATCAACTCTATTGTAAGATGTCAGTTGCAGAAAGGCTAGATTGAATTTTACTCGGAGGTTACTTTTAGAATCAGTTGCTTATTACCTGGAATTAACTCTATCTTTCGCTTGCCCTACAAGTATTTCAATCACGTACTTTAGCTTACCAACTGCCGTTTAACTCTGTTGTGGCTCAACATCACCTGACATCAGCAATACTCAAAAACGTTAGGCCTTAATCCTTTAGGCCTACTCATCATCATTTAAAAAATATGAGGGTGTAAAAATATTTGAAAGTATTTCCCTGTTTCAAGAATAAACCGTTTTGAAATTTGTGTTTTCACGGATTTTCATCGTTTAAACGGGTCTCTCAAAGAATCGAATAGCTTCATGTCATTTTAAGTTTTCTGATGGTAATAGTTTACATGTGTAACAGTGAAATCTTCAAAGATTTTAAGTGAAATCGAGGCATGTCGATAATAGAATGATTTAAAATCTAAGTTAACTCATGCACAAATTCAAGGTGGTCATGATATTGATATACCAAAAAGGATGATGGTGGCTGCCTGTTAAATACAGTAATCACTTCAAAAGTCAATTTCGAGCCGGGCTTGTCAATTAAATCAATTCACTTTCTGATTTCTTTGTTCTAGTCAGTTAGCCTCTATTGACTCTCTATTGGAGAAGTTCCTACATCATCAGCAACATGAACAAGAATTCTAAAGTGTAATCTTTCTCGATAAGGGTCAACCCATCAGCGAAGATTTCTTATCTTACTCATGTTATCACTCACAGGTGAGCTCAACCCAGATTTCCCATTTGGTGATGTATTTCGCTTCAAAATTACAATGGAGCAGTTGAATTTCACTCAAGTGAGGCTGGCTGTGTATGATGATGACCCCGATGACGAAGATGATTTCATGGGCGTGGCATTTATTGATTTGTCTAAAGTGGGAGACTTCTTTGATAACATCGTCACTGAATGGTATTCACTTATACCACAGGTAAATAACACCCGGTCGACAAACACTACCTATTGCCGCAAACGCTTTTAACTCGTTTCACCATTGAAGCACGGTAACTGAAAACAACAAACTAACAAACACGGGAATGAACATAAAATAACTAATAAACGACCGAACATGAAGAGTGCGGGAAAACAACAAAGCGAAATAAACGAGGAAACTTACAAGACGAATGTGACTGACCAAAACGAACTAAAAAACTGTAGGAAATCCAAACGATAACAGAACCCAGAAAACGCTACTAACTAAAATAAATTACACGCGAACCGAACCTATAGAGTATGCTAATAAACATAACATATACAAAAGGCACAAAAAAGGAAACTAATTACACGAAACTAACACCAAACACTAACGAAGCTAAAAACACGAAAAAATCCAAATTCTGGCGCCTACACTACAGCTGCAGAAAATCGATGCAACTGACGTAAAAAACGTAACTTAACACTCAGAGGTAAAGTTTCAAATTAATAATTGTGTGCGTTTGAGAAGCCGAATACTGAGCAAAATATTTCGTTTGAAAAAACTTTAAGGTTGCAATTTTTTATCGCTTAAAAGCAATATTAGCAAGAAAGAATGCGACAAAATGCAATAGAATGCCTTTCCTACCGACTAAAAAACTTTCAACGTTTTTTCCCTCCAGCACAAATTAGTCTAAATCTTAATCTTAAACATGACAAAATGTTACACTATTGTTCTCACGCGATCCATATAGTTTACCTTGTGCATAGTTTGCATATTTGCAAATGGAATTTTTTCAGTTTTTCTGAGAAATTATTTTTTTGTTCTGTGTTAGGACCCCTCCGATATAGGCAGCGGTAATTTCGTTCCATCCAGTGGACTTGGACTTACAGATGTATCAAACCTACTGGAAACAGAAGTCGACAAAATCAAGCAAAAGCTTGCACTGGCCGAGAGTAAATTGCAACAGGCTCAGAACCAAGCCTCGTATTTGGAGTCACTCGCTCACCAAATGGAACAGTGAGTAAAAATACAAGTCTTTGATTATTTCATTTGAAGAGAGGTTTAAAAACAACTGGACAGTGTCTGTGTTATTGTCTAGCTTTGTTTCTTACTAATTAGGTCGAGGGAGATATGATGATTTAGCCTGATCAGTAGAATTATCAGTCGATTTAGGCAGGTAAAGTATGTTTAGTTTTCCAACAAAATTAGCTGAGGGTAACACAACTGTAAGTATATTGAGACGTTTTCGATTAATTCTTTTGCTATAATCTTTGATTTTAATCTACTGATGTGTGATCTCTTGTTATTCATCTGAAGAACGTTTAATGGAAGTCGTTCCCACGGTACACCAGCTCTGTCAGCCATCGAGAGATATTCTGAGATAAGTGAGTTTGTCAACAGATCTCTGGACCTTGTAAAACAGGCAAATAACACAATCAACATGATCTACCAAGAAGTGAGTGTCAGTACATTCAAAGATCAATTCTAAAATTATATTTGCTCTTTTTTCTAATTCTCTACACGGTAGTCCGACTTGAAAAATTTGATTGCGATTCAAAACCTTGTTCCAAGTTTATCAGCTAGTACCTACACGTAATTCTTTTGATGAAGTAATTCAGTCGCCGTGGTGCTCACAGAGATATGGCTTAAAGTGTCAATGAGAATGTACCGATTTTGTTTTTTCTCGTTGGTTCTAGCCAGTTCATATCATCATTATTTTCGTGTAAAATGCTGTTATCTATTTTGGGCTTCTTCGCCTTAACAGATTAATTAACGCTTTTGACGTTTTTAAGAAATGTTTTGACTCCATAACTAATTTATTACATCATCATCCTCCACAGCTCAGCGTATTTTCTTTAGATGACATACAAATCACTGCAGAAATCACATGGCAAGAGTTCTACGACCTTTACAACGTCACACTACAAAGAAACATTACTGCACAGAGTGAGTATTACAACACGGTTCTCTATATACTAGCAATCATATAAAGCACTTCAAAACAAGTGTTTTGGAATTAAAATAATACCAGAAGCTCATTTCACAATTATCGTATCTATATTCGCAATCAGCCAATCAGAAGCCGTATCTATTGTCCTGATATCCTGCGATATCAAGTCATATGGCTAAAATATCATACTCGATTGGTCTAATTTGGGTACGATAAATACCTAATTTTGGTGCCTTTCGATGATATATCAGGCTTGTTTGGTCTCGCCATGGGTATTTTGGTTTGACTGCGTCTCGCCAATATTCGAACCACGGCTTAACCAAACACATCTTTTATGTCACCGAAGTTTACTAAAGGTACGATTTGGTATAAATATCATATTTATTGATTTCTGTCACCCACGGCGATTAAGTGAACATTCAGAGCAGGATTTAAATAGAAACATTGTAACAGGATCTTATTATCCTTCTCAGATTTGGAAAGGACGATTCACGAGGCAAATTTAACGTTCATAAATTCTGTAAACAAATGGAATCAAATCTATGAACAGTTTCCAGCCATCCAGGATGCAGCTGCTAAGTTCCAGAACGTTACAGAAAAAGGTGAGTCTCATAAGAGCTTTGTTTTATAGCCTCGGTTAGGATGCCTGATTTAGGTAAGTTTAAGATAGATTAGCAGAGAATTGCCCTTATAAGCAAGAGCAAGAAAGTGTGATTCGAGACAAACATAAAACTCTGTAGAAACGAGACAAAGACTCAAAAGATGCGTAAAACTTTGACGAAAAAGTAATTCATGGCTGTAAAAGCTATTTAGAGTGTCAGATAGTTCATGTAAACTAGATGTTTTGGGCTTGGCCAGCCATATGTCGTTACTGGCTCATTTCAACATACTAAAGAAGAACTAAGCTCTTTGATGAGACTTTTCAGCTAATATGAAACCCTGTCGGCAGTATAAATAAAGCAAGCCCAGTTAATGAAAAGAAAAGGCCTTAACTTCATTTTCTCTGTTATACGGATCATTCCAGCTCCGGCCGTGACACCGCCATTGATGGAGGCACAAATTAAAGTGACAAATACAAGTGTGCTATTGTCTGGACTGGAGGCAAGGCTCAGTGAGACGGAACTTGTCCTGGAAACTCTGTTAAATAAAACAGCTTTCATCAAAGAATCGTCTCATGATGGAATAATCATGATAAATGAAGCCTTTACTAATGGTGAGTAGTTTACTTCCTGATAGAGTGGTCGTGTCGTAAACGAAGTAATCGCTCTAGCCAGTCACAAAGGACACAGACAACCTAGTGGACCAATCAAAAGTCGAAGCATGTGGCTGAGAGAAAAGGCGGGAAAACGTGAGCAAGTCACGTTCGGTCCTGCTGATTGGATGTCAGTGGCGCGAGTTTTGTTGTTTTGAACACGCGTGCAAAACGTCTGCGCATGTGCAAGGTCTCTATTTTCAAAATGGCGGTTGCGAATGCGAACTTCACAACAAGAACGCCTTTTTTTGAGCTAAAATCGAAATTTATTAGCATCCAAAAACTTCAAAGCAGGAAATGTTAAACCTCCAGGTATGCACTGGAGCAAGGATTTCTAGAAAGTTCGCGGCGATCGTGCAAGAAAGCCGCTCATTTAGACAAATTCGTGCATCGCCGTTCTCAGTGTTTATGTTCGACTTCAGAATGGAACAAAAGCGAGCGTGGACTTTCAAACATGATTTTCGCCTTTGGTGCAAGAAGGAAAGTATGTGGTGCAAAAGGGAGAAACTAAAGCAATTAATAAACTTTGTGTTCGTGAAATTCTAAGCTTATCTTTTGTGTGTGGAGCTTACTTTTTTGAATTTCGCGGCCAGAATCTAGTTTGTTTTGGTATCGCGTATAATTTCAATGGCAAATTCGCGCCGGAAGCAGGGAAGGCACGCATGCGCACTACGTTTTTCACGCGTGTTGTTGTTTTGTTGTTTTGGAGCTAATCGCTAAGCGTTGTCATGCACTGAGAACCAATACAAATGTGAATTTACTTTCAAGTTCGACACTCAATTGAAAAACGCTCTATTAAAAGCAGGTTTTAGCACAGTTTTGTGAGATTTCTTAGGTAAATATATTTAGCACTGTTTAATTAACCTTAAAACAAGCTCAGTTTAATTACTTTGTTTATTCCATGGTTCAGTTAATTGCGGCTTCCATGTATTGCCGAAGTGCTTTTAAGGTTTTTTTGAAAATGAATCATCAATTTGCAGTCCAATTCTATTGCCAATGCTTAATACATTTTGTAAAGCTGGGTTCATTCCCTTAAAGAAATTGTAGTAGTCTGTGTTAATTGCAATCAGAACCTCTGTTCGAGAAAAAGACACTCTTTCATACCATGTTTTCCATTTTCAAGGAGCTTTTTTAGCTGTCTCTGTCCTTGCCCCCGTCTTGGCCGTGACCGTTGATTCGCTGGTTTCATAAAAAGAAATAACAGTAAATATTGACTGTATGTCATGCCCACTGGTGACGATGTCAAAATTCATTTTCTTTTCCAGTGCAAAATATCTCGGCAAGGCTAACACCAAACCCAACTGAGCCACCAGTGAATGCTACAGTACGCGAAGCTAAGACAGTCATGATGTCACTTGCACCCAGTCGACAGGAGACAGAAGTCCGCATGGCCAATGTATCGAGTAAACTCGATCAGATCAGAAGCATGTCCATGTCACTGCCTTTTGCCCTGTACCTCGAAGACGATGCATTAGTGACGCTGGTTCCATCGACCCGAACCATTGAAAATCCTTTCCAAGCGAGATTTCCTTTGATTTCAAGACTGAAGCCACCGAGGGCCTGCTGATGAATATGGTAGGAGAGCCTCAAGTGAGCCGGAGAACCAGACGGTCTAACTGGCTGGTGGGTAACGATTGATGAGAAACTAAATTTAAGATACGTCACAGCGACGGCGCTGTTGTTCGTGTACTGCTTACGATTCATAAACACAGATTACAAAGCCAAGGGTTAAAAGATGCTAATAAATTTGCATTCTGTTTTTGTTTCTCAGAGAGAACAAGATTCGGTAATTTAGTTCAATATCTTTTTCTTCATGCAGACAAACAGTCTTGCACTGCACATATCTAATGACACTGTTAATGTGGCTTATAATCTCGGAGATGGACCAATCATGGCTCAGAATCCACTGGTACTCAATAATGACACGTGGTACAACGTTTATTTCACCAGGTGAGAGACTCAACGAAGATGGCTAAAAACCAGTCTCCGAATATTTTTATACCCTGAAACCACTGGATAGTGAAA
>JAHPZR010033075.1:20000-21817 GCA_019787425.1 Platygyra sinensis | reverse complement strand
AACAACAACAACAACATCTTTTATTTAAACACGGTGTGTTTTAAAGCTAATATAGCTTATGGGGCCGTGTAAAAAATGTTAACAAAATAAGATAATTGAAATTAAATGTAGTCAATAAAAGGTGAAATATGTACAATAAAAGATATGAATAGAATCAATAAAAGATGAAATCACTGTCAATTTGGGGACGACCCATTTGCGGTGACTCTTCATTAAAGTTCAAGTTTCTGAGGGCGTGAGACTTTTTTGCCCTTTTGGCATAGTCCCTGGCGCTGACAGCGGATGGCTCTAAAAGATTCCAAACAATGGATCCTCTGTAAGAAATAGAGTTTTTCATATAATAAGTTTCAAAACGTTGTACGCTGACACGATGTTGATGACGGAGGTCATACTTAGACTCTTTCCTTTGGATTATATGTTCCAAGCATGATGGAGTTATGCGGTTGTATATATTATAAATTAAGGTGGCTATTCTGACCTTATAAGTATCGAATAAAGAGTCCCAGTTAGCTGTTTTTCTTACATCCTCAGAGGGCATGTCGCGCGGGAGATTATATCATAACTCTAGCAGCCCTACAATGTATAGATTCCAAAGAATTAAATTCGTTTTTGTTTGTACAACACCCCCAAATTGGTAACGCGTATGTAACCGAGGGTAAAATGACTTTAAAATATAAATCTAAAAGCGAATTCCTGGGTAAAAAGCGGCTGCGTTTGATCAAATTGAGCTTGTTAACGAACCCTCTCTTGAGCTCTGATATGTGTTTTGTCCACGTAAGCTTGTTATCAATGGTTACACCTAACAGCTTAGAGCTTGAGCACCATTTTATGAGATGCTGGTTAATTTTTAAACTGCCTAAGGGACCGATAAAATGATTTCGATTTGATTTCGTTTCGTTTCGTTTCGATAAAATGATTTCCAGGCTATGATACAGGAATTAAGAACTGGTCGTGGAGATAGCTTTTAATCAATCGCAATTCTTTATCGCAATAGTAAAACTTAAAAGAAGAAACCTAAGTATAATGTGCCCCGTCTGGTTCTTGAAGTAACTCTTTCTCGATGGGAACAAGTGACAGAAGATGTAGTGAGACGTTTAAGAAAACCTAAAAGAAACAGAACAAGAAAACAATTCTTTTACCTTTGTTCAAATATGTTACTTTGGTCTTCGCTTAACTTAAAACCAATGTAGCCTTTCCCTTTGCTTCCTTGAAGATTAAAATGCACAGTCCTGTCATTGTTGGATGTAGTCGGTGGGAGAAGTGGGGCTCTACATGAGGGAGGGGTGGGTGGAGGTACACGGGCTGGAATGACACCGGCATTGGATACACCAACTGAGTGTCCGGAAAAGAAACTTACTGAGCTGGAGGGTGAGAGAAACAAACAAGGAACAAAGTTAGTATCTACTTAACAGCAAAAGCACATTACTTTCAACGTCATTGCATTGTTTCGTTTGTATAGTGAATAAAATGAAGGTTTAAGAGCAATCCGAGAACAACGCTGTGCGTCCTACCGTAAACACGTGGTAAAACACGTCTTTTTTGTGTTTGGTGTATATATAACAAAATTAGTGTAACTTTTGGTCCTATTTATAACCCTGGCGATTAAAATACAGAATGGGTAAACTGACTTGCAAAATGCACCAAGTAAAAGGCCTTTATCTGATTTTATTTACCTTGAATCGATGATCAAGTCCTTCATTCCTCCCGTGAAGCAGAGAGCGTAAGGAACTTGAGAGGACTCGTTCAATGGAATGCCACCCATGTAAAACGGTTGGTTAAGAATCAGAGGTGAAGTAACAAAGTCAAGAATATCAGTA
>JAHPZR010033075.1:0-17500 GCA_019787425.1 Platygyra sinensis | reverse complement strand
ATAACGTGGTTTGTTTTGTTAACATTTATCCGCTGGATAGCGATTTATCCGCTGGATAGCGTTATCCAGCCTTTGAACAACCGGGGCCAGTTGTTTTGTAATTTCGATGAACACACGCTTCCCCGAGCTCAAAGAGCTTTTTCTTTCTTAAAAGGTTCAAACTATGGACAACATAGAGTTGCTGGGAACCAATGACTTTCATTTGTTTGAAAAAGGGATTCGCTTTGTACGGAGATGCACAGCACTGACAAGAATGCTGACTTCATCTATCATTACTCACTTTTTAATATTTTGCACTAAAAATGATGAAAAACTATCAGCTACCCGCTCTTTCTTCGTGTCCAGTCAGACTGTGCTAGAGTGCTTTTGGATTCCTATGGGTCATACACCTGACTCCTATGAATGCATCCTACCTTTCCTCTGATAACTCCAGAAAACGACACTCCTTGCTTGGCAGTCATGAGTGCTGGATCGTTGAAGTATCGGGTAACAAGGGACGCAGATTTGCTGCTAAATAGCAGTAAATTGTCCATATCGCCAGAAAACACGTCTGTAACTTCAAAGTTTGACACACTGAAGCAGCAAAAACATCGGTTAGAGCTTTGTATTTGGACCACAAAAAAGATACCGAAGAAAATTCGTCTATTGTGCTCGGTTAACCCAGGATTATTATAACTGGAGAAGCCCCAGTTTTATTCCCTATGCTTTAATTTGGAGCTTTTAATTAAGCTTTAAAAAGTTCCAATTATTGTTTTGATTTCGGGACGTGCGACTAACCTGTTTGGAATAAGGGCTCCGAAGGTGATCACATGACCGTTGTCCATAACTGTTTCACCAGTGTCGACATAGCGACCGTCAGGAGCTTCTAATGAGCCCACGAGGTTCACTGTCAGTGTTGCATTTACAGACGTGTGTACAACACGAATGCGATACCAGCGGCCATCTCCGTACGAGGACCTGAAAAAAACAAACAAACAGCGTTTCATGAACTTTTCCAGTTACTGCCTGATACAGCCAAAACAAACCCTGTACATGACAGCTGGGAGTACGGAATAGTCTAATTAGATATCATTTCTGTCATTAATTTGAAAATCAAAAAGTGAGGCAATCTTTCCATGCAGCAAAGCACGCTTTATTACGACTACGAAATAAAGATAATTAAAATGTTACTTAAACTACATTAATTCAGTCATTTATGTAAGCGATAAACATATTTTAAAGCCATTTTTAAGCGATGACGTCAGCGCGTTATGTCGACACAAGGAATATCAGAAGATGTTAAGATTTATTCCCTTAGCCTCTGTGAAAGACGGCCATGTTTTTAAACAAGCTTGCCTTCAAGCCTCTGATTCCATATTAGGGAAAAATCTCCGTGGTTCTGATTGGTCATACAAAAAAACCCCAGCATGGTTCTGAATATCTAAAGAGAATTTACGCGCTTCGGAGTTAATGCTTCTGATATAACCCTAAACTACATCTTATTTTACAACTTTTGATATATATGCTACTAACATTAATAATATATGCGCATAATATATGAAGAAAAAAAGTCTCAAAACTTTTAGGGGTGGTGAAATATCTCGTGGAGGGACGGGTTTCACAATAGCCCTTTTCACGGTTAGCTTTCCACATTTGCATTACAATAAAATCTAGCATGTATGCGAGGCAATTTCGGGCTATTCTGTAGTAATAGCCCGAAATTGCCTCGCATACATGCTAGATTTTATTGTAATGCAAATGTGGAAAGCTAACCGTGAAAAGGGCTATTGTGAAACCCGTCCCTCCACGAGATATTTCACCACCCTAAAAGTTTTGAGACTTTTTTTCTTCATATATTATGCGCATATATTATTAATGTTAGTAGCATATATATCAAAAGTTGTAAAATAAGATGTAGTTTAGGGTTATATCAGAAGCCTTAACTCCGAAGCGCGTAAATTCTCTTTAGATATTCAGAACCATGCTGGGGTTTTTTTGTATGACCAATCAGAACCACGGAGATTTTTCCCTAATATGGAATCAGAGGCTTGAAGGCAAGCTTGTTTAAAAACATGGCCGTCTTTCACAGAGGCTAAGGGAATAAATCTTAACATCTTCTGATATTCCTTGTGTCGACATAACGCGCTGACGTCATCGCTTAAAAATGGCTTTAAAATATGTTACTTAAACTACATTAATTCAGTCATTTATGTAAGCGATAAACATATTTTAAAGCCATTTTTAAGCGATGACGTCAGCGCGTTATGTCGACACAAGGAATATCAGAAGATGTTAAGATTTATTCCCTTAGCCTCTGTGAAAGACGGCCATGTTTTTAAACAAGCTTGCCTTCAAGCCTCTGATTCCATATTAGGGAAAAATCTCCGTGGTTCTGATTGGTCATACAAAAAACCCCAGCATGGTTCTGAATATCTAAAGAGAATTTACGCGCTTCGGAGTTAATGCTTCTGATATAACCCTAAACTACATCTTATTTTACAACTTTTGATATATATGCTACTAACATTAATAATATATGCGCATAATATATGAAGAAAAAAAGTCTCAAAACTTTTAGGGGTGGTGAAATATCTCGTGGAGGGACGGGTTTCACAATAGCCCTTTTCACGGTTAGCTTTCCACATTTGCATTACAATAAAATCTAGCATGTATGCGAGGCAATTTCGGGCTATTTTGTAGTTTTAGCCCGAAATTGCCTCGCATACATGCTAGATTTTATTGTAATGCAAATGTGGAAAGCTAACCGTGAAAAGGGCTATTGAGTAGCACATTATAGCCATTATAGCGTGGAAATATATTGCATCAAAATCAGATATTTAAACGAAACAAACTCTGTCGTCAAAAGCACACAAGTGCTTTCCCTTGGCAAAAGGTTTAAAGGCGACGAATTTTATCCTTTACAGATCTGATCATAAAATTCTCTTGGTTTTTCAAAATGTATTTAAATATTTCTATATTTTCGCTGTGTGCATGAAAATTTTTGTTTCTCAAAGATACAGAAATTTGTCGATATAATAAGTCAAACATGAAACAATGTTTTACCGCATTTCTAAACATCGAGAAGAGAAATGAAAATAGCAGACGCGTAGCGGAGTATTTTGGACGAACTCAGTCGAGGTGCAAGGAATAATTGTAAAACACCGTCTTGAGCATTTGATATAGCACTCCTCAATCAACGCTAGAGAGAAAACGGCAAAATGAATTCGAAATTCTAAAAATCAATGCTGTAACAGTAACAGTAACAGTAACGGTAACAGTAACAGTAACTTTTATTGATACATGATAAGTTTATATGCCTTAGTAGCTCACACAGCTGAAAAGCTATTCTAGGCGAGCTACCATCTCTTATCTAGCATACGATCAGACCTCCAAACATCGTCACGGTCATGATTTGGTTAAGTTACAGAGTTGTTATTGTGGCTTGAGGTTCTTCATCAAAAGATATATGTTTATGTATAGTATGTTTGTATTGTCATACATCTAACTTAAACTACGTTGTGTCGTTTATTGCAAGGAAATGGCTTCGAAAGCTTTTTGCTGAAATTTCAGCTTATCAAAGCCTTAGTACTCATTACATGTAAGCTTCATGGGGGATGATATCTGAAGTGCGTCAGTACTTGTATAATGGGAGTAAAGTTTAGTATCAAAACGGGGCTTGTCATGTCTCATTACCATAGTATCACATTAAAGCCAGTTGTTATAACGAGAAACGCTCAATAACATTGAATTCGAATTCTGCCGTTTAGGTTACAAAAACAAAGATGGGTATCTTCTTGATGGGAAGGCCTTCCATTAGGTTTGAACGCTGACTTTACTTCACTTTGAATTGATGTGAATGTTTATAAATAGTTATAAATATCATTGTTGGCCCTCAAGGCTAGTTGATATTGCTCAGGTAAGGATGACACAGCATTTATGGACAAGCGAGCGTGCGTGCATGGATCACTTAAGTGAAAAAAATGTCATTTAATGATTTCAGCAGCTGACAGATTCATAGAGCGAAAAAGCCAGGAATGTGTTTTCTTCAGGAGTCAGTTCAACTCTCGCTCTGAGCTCTTCAACAAGTATGAATCGGCTTGATATCAAGATAAAAGATCATCAACATCCTAGTGATGTAACTTTGGTGGTGAAAGATGGAAAGGAGTTTCAGGCTCATAGAAGCATCCTTTCGCAGGCGAGCATTTTCTTTGAAAAGTGCCTCAATAGAGACATGAAAGAGAATAATGAAGGAGTTATTCGGCTGGAAATGGTTTCCGAGTCTCAGATGGCAGATATTCTGGAGTTTATTTACACCAGCAGCGTTCAGATATTAACACAAGAAAATGCCGAGAACCTGATCGAATTAGCAGATTATCTTCTTCTGTCAAATCTGAAAGCTTTCGCCGGTAAACATCTTGCGGAACACATCACCACTGCGAACTGCATTTCAGTTTCCCAACTAGCAGAGAAATATTTGTGTCAAGGCCTGATTGCTAGCTGCCGAAAATTCATTTCCTCAAACTTTCCTTCCGTCGCTGAATCCGACAATTTTCTCAACCTCTCAAGCCATGAGGTTGAAAAATGGATTTCTAGCGATGAGATAGTCATTGACGATGAAGAATACGTCTTTGAACTGGTATTGCGATGGATTGATCATGACCAACGACGCGTAAAGTTTCGTGACTTGTTTCGTCACGTGCGATTGACTTGTATATCGCGTGACTTTTTAGCGAGCAATGTCTTGACTAATGATCTTGTGAAAGAAGATAAAGAGTGCCTTGAAAGTGTCTTTCTCGCCTTGCAATGGCATGATCGATCAACAGATTGCGATATTCCACGACCACACCCTCCAAGGAGGGCTCTGCAGAGAGACGTTATCGTGGTCACGGTTTGTGGACGCCAACGCCCTCTTTTCCACACCATCTTCTATCTTCCTTCAACAGGACAGTGGTACCGCTTGCCATTGACCTCATGCGAACCAACACACGTATTCTCGCATCGAAGCAAAGTATTTGTTGTTACCAAAGACATCGCCAAATCGCAATGCTATGATCCAGTTTTAAATCGCTGGTCTCCAGCACCGTGGACAAAACTGGATTCGAGCCTCGCATTTATGCAATTAGATTACACATCTTCACACATTCACGATGTGTTGGTTATCAAACACCAGATCTGTTTTATTGTAGCAGAAAGTTACTCCTTTGCGCTTTGGAGATTCGACGTTGATTGGAATTCACTAACTCCTTTGTTTCACTGGCTTCAAAAGGCATCATTTTGTACTGTAGTTGTCGACAGAGCGTTATATGTTCTTGGAGGACGAACGCTCGACAATAGTTATGGCAACAATGTTAGTGATATCTATGCAGAGAATGCCATCTCTCACTCTTCAACATTTGATACGGAGCGAAACGAATGGAAAGAAATAGCACCTTTAAAAGAGGCCAGGAGAGATGCTTTTGCTGTCAGTAAAAATGACGAAAAGATTTTCATTGCTGGAGGACACGGTATTTTCGACGACTGGCTGAATAGCTGTGAAGTTTACACCATAGAAACAAATGAATGGCAGTTCATAGCCAGCTTGAAAGCGCCCCGAGCCTTTGGAAAAATGGTGTTGATTGATGACACCATCTATGTCCTTGGAGGTCGTGTAAAGAAACCCTTCCAGGAGCCTTGCAATTTTCCTGACGGAAAGATGGCTGTAGAATGCTATGATGAGGAGACAGACAAATGGAATGACAGAACAACAGTTCCAATTCGTAAGATTTCTCACAGGGGAAAGTCCAAGTTCGGTTATTATGAGTTCTCCTTGGAAATATGCTCACTTAAACTTTTCAAAGGCGTAGAATTTAATAACTTGTACCCTATACGGTTCTAATCGTTCATTTGCCATGGTGGCTTTCGGATATTTTTATTTTTTCTCAGAGTCTTGGAAGATTTTTGTTACTGGAAGATGATTGATGTGTGGCTGACAGTTACTGGGAGGTAATATCAGCGTTTATTGTATGGCTGTGTCTCACAAGGACTAGGTACTACCGAATTCATAGACTTGATTGGCTGAAATCGATATTGAAACTGAGCGGTCTAGATTTTCCCATCTAGGCCAGCATCTAGACCGGTAATATTTTGCGGTGTAAAAGTTGCAAACAAGAAAAAATATTGGCTATTTTATTCTAGAAATATTTATCTATGGAAGTGTCAAAAAGCCTGATGAGAAAAAAAAAGGAAAGAGGACTAGCACATTTTGGGGGAACTAATTTCAGCTCAACGCTGTTCGCAAGTAAAATGTCAGTTAGTACAAACCAATTACTCTAAACGAATAAAATTGTTCCTGCCACATATTCCAAACCTTATTAACCGAGCTTAGTCGATCTGCATGGGAGAATCTTGACCTCGGTCGTGTGTACAAACCTCATTGCGTTCGGTGTGTACTTACGGTCAGGATTCTTCCATATGGACCTCCTGCTCGGTTTAGTAAGAGCAAATGACTTTCCTCATATTTATTTTATTTTAGTCTCACAACAAACGATTTGTAAAATAAAAAGTAATGTACAGTGCGCTTGTATTCGTATACAGTACTAAGAACCTACACTAAACGCCACCTCACTACAACGACCACTTTTTTGTGTCTCGATGGACAGTCCACACATTCACTCTTAGTTCAGTTAACTTCTCTAAATAACCTCTCCACAACGGCCAGTTAATCAACAACTGACGAACGGTGTCAAACCCCATATTTATAGTGGAAAAGGTCATGAAACTTGATCCCTACTGGGCGTCGGTAGTTTCTGTTTCTGTGTGATTGTGTGACGTATTCACATGCTACACCAAGCACCAGTTTAGAAGATAAAATTGTTGAGGCACACGAAAACAACAAGTGTCATATTACTGACACCTCTACATCCCCATAACGGCCAGCTCTATACAACACCCACTTTTCTCTGTCCTCAAGGTGGTCGTGGTTCGACTGTATAGCTAAAAGTGGTTTACTCAATACTAATGTCTATGGTACTAACAACGCCAACAAATCAGTAAAATAGACAGGGAGAATCAAATGTCATACTTGCCATTGTTGGCTGTGAAAAAATTCTCCACCTTTTGCCAATTCCTTCAGTTATTACATTAAATGATGTTGGTTTACAACAAAGAATTTTATGGCAGGGCCACCTTGATCATTTCGTCATTGCTCGTCAATGATTCACTCGGGTGTTAAGATTTATTGCTATTTCGACTCTGCCTGAAACTTAATTACCTGCTGGTTGTTAGTAGAATACCATCATCTTCTCCAGGCTCAAAATAGAAGTTTACATATCCATTGTGGAGATATAAAACAAAAATATATTTCTGTTGTTCGTTAGAAACTGCCATAATTATGCCATTCTGGTGCAGCGTCTTAAAATCCACTTCCATCTGAGTATATCCAGAGCTGATGTCAAACTGTCCCAGTGCATGCTGGATGAATCCATTTCCATAGAAACTAGCAGCCTTTCCACTGGCTGGAAAAAAACCGGCTTTGTATCGGGGAACCGCGTATCGAGTACTCCCAAGGGTTTCTTTAGGATCCCAAAGATTGTAGCGTTTGTTGTCGATAGCTAGATTATCTATAACTCCACTGAAGTGGTCAAACACTTGAGATTCCTGGGAAAAGTTACAACAAGGAAAAGCAAAATAAGTATTAGTTTTTGTTCTCTCCATATGAGAATAGCAAAAATTAAGACTGCCTCTATGCAAATAAAGGTAGCGGGGATGACGCAGTGGTGGGAGCTCTCGCCCCCCACCATTGTGGCCTGGGTTCGATTCCTGGGCCCAGCGTCACATGTGGGTTGAGTTTGTTGTTGGTTCTCGCCTGGCTCCGATGACTTTTTTCCGGGTTCTCCGGTTTTCCTCTGTCCGGCCCCTCTGTCCCGAAATACCAGGATAGCGGACCCACATGAAAACCAACCAGGATTGCTGTTGCTTTCTTTCTAGATAATATAATTTATTGATGTTATTTGTCAATATTTACCGATTGGTTTGCAGGTAATCCTCCCAGGTAGATAACACTTTGATTGGTGAGTTGTAACATCGTGTTACCGCTGACTGCCGAGCCATTTATCATAACAGTTTCACGGGTGTCTGGGTCTGCACTGACTGTTAAAAACCCATTGGCCCCAAATCTGTTTTAAAAGAAAAAGAGCGAAATATTTCCTTTGATGATTTCTGAAAGCTTATAAAGACCTTGATTATGAGACAATAAAGTCAATAGTTCTTTAATGATGGCCTTTGTATATTTGCTCATAAAAATTATTTAGTTTCAGTCGAAAACCAATCACTTCATTTGGTAATATTTGGGCTCATATGCAAAAGAGTTAGGGTCTGAGGGAAACAGATATATGACAGAAATGGAGAGAAAATGAAAAGCGATGTTTCATTGCTAGCTAGGAGAAACAAAACAGATTTTCACTATCCAGTGGTTTCAGGGTATAAAAATATTCGGAGACTGGTTTTTAGCCATCTTCGTTGAGTCTCTCACCTGGTGAAATAAACGTTGTACCACGTGTCATTATTGAGTACCAGTGGATTCTGAGCCATGATTGGTCCATCTCCGAGATTATAAGCCACATTAACAGTGTCATTAGATATGTGCAGTGCAAGACTGTTTGTCTGCATGAAGAAAAAGATATTGAACTAAATTACCGAATCTTGTTCTCTCTGAGAAAACAAAAACAGAATGCAAATTTATTAGCATCTTTTAACCCTTGGCTTTGTAATCTGTGTTTATGAATCGTAAGCAGTACACGAACAACAGCGCCGTCGCTGTGACGTATCTTAAATTTAGTTTCTCATCAATCGTTACCCACCAGCCAGTTAGACCGTCTGGTTCTCCGGCTCACTTGAGGCTCTCCTACCATATTCATCAGCAGGCCCTCGGTGGCTTCAGTCTTGAAATCAAAGGAAATCTCGCTTTGGAAAGGATTTTCAATGGTTCGGGTCGATGGAACCAGCGTCACTAATGCATCGTCTTCGAGGTACAGGGCAAAAGGCAGTGACATGGACATGCTTCTGATCTGATCGAGTTTACTCGATACATTGGCCATGCGGACTTCTGTCTCCTGTCGACTGGGTGCAAGTGACATCATGACTGTCTTAGCTTCGCGTACTGTAGCATTCACTGGTGGCTCAGTTGGGTTTGGTGTTAGCCTTGCCGAGATATTTTGCACTGGAAAAGAAAATGAATTTTGACATCGTCACCAGTGGGCATGACATACAGTCAATATTTACTGTTATTTCTTTTTATGAAACCAGCGAATCAACGGTCACGGCCAAGACGGGGGCAAGGACAGAGACAGCTAAAAAAGCTCCTTGAAAATGGAAAACATGGTATGAAAGAGTGTCTTTTTCTCGAACAGAGGTTCTGATTGCAATTAACACAGACTACTACAATTTCTTTAAGGGAATGAACCCAGCTTTACAAAATGTATTAAGCATTGGCAATAGAATTGGACTGCAAATTGATGATTCATTTTCAAAAAAACCTTAAAAGCACTTCCGGCAATACATGGAAGCCGCAATTAACTGAACCATGGAATAAACAAAGTAATTAAACTGAGCTTGTTTTAAGGTTAATTAAACAGTGCTAAATATATTTACCTAAGAAATCTCACAAAACTGTGCTAAAACCTGCTTTTAATAGAGCGTTTTTCAATTGAGTGTCGAACTTGAAAGTAAATTCACATTTGTATTGGTTCTCAGTGCATGACAACGCTTAGCGATTAGCTCCAAAACAACAAAACAACAACACGCGTGAAAAACGTAGTGCGCATGCGTGCCTTCCATGCTTCCGGCGCGAATTTGCCATTGAAATTATACGCGATACCAAAACAAACTAGATTCTGGCCGCGAAATTCAAAAAAGTAAGCTCCACACACAAAAGATAAGCTTAGAATTTCACGAACACAAAGTTTATTAATTGCTTTAGTTTCTCCCTTTTGCACCACATACTTTCCTTCTTGCACCAAAGGCGAAAATCATGTTTGAAAGTCCACGCTCGCTTTTGTTCCATTCTGAAGTCGAACATAAACACTGAGAACGGCGATGCACGAATTTGTCTAAATGAGCGGCTTTCTTGCACGATCGCCGCGAACTTTCTAGAAATCCTTGCTCCAGTGCATACCTGGAGGTTTAACATTTCCTGCTTTGAAGTTTTTGGATGCTAATAAATTTCGATTTTAGCTCAAAAAAAGGCGTTCTTGTTGTGAAGTTCGCATTCGCAACCGCCATTTTGAAAATAGAGACCTTGCACATGCGCAGACGTTTTGCACGCGTGTTCAAAACAACAAAACTCGCGCCACTGACATCCAATCAGCAGGACCGAACGTGACTTGCTCACGTTTTCCCGCCTTTTCTCTCAGCCACATGCTTCGACTTTTGATTGGTCCACTAGGTTGTCTGTGTCCTTTGTGACTGGCTAGAGCGATTACTTCGTTTACGACACGACCACTCTATCAGGAAGTAACTACTCACCATTAGTAAAGGCTTCATTTATCATGATTATTCCATCATGAGACGATTCTTTGATGAAAGCTGTTTTATTTAACAGAGTTTCCAGGACAAGTTCCGTCTCACTGAGCCTTGCCTCCAGTCCAGACAATAGCACACTTGTATTTGTCACTTTAATTTGTGCCTCCATCAATGGCGGTGTCACGGCCGGAGCTGGAATGATCCGTATAACAGAGAAAATGAAGTTAAGGCCTTTTCTTTTCATTAACTGGGCTTGCTTTATTTATACTGCCGACAGGGTTTCATATTAGCTGAAAAGTCTCATCAAAGAGCTTAGTTCTTCTTTAGTATGTTGAAATGAGCCAGTAACGACATATGGCTGGCCAAGCCCAAAACATCTAGTTTACATGAACTATCTGACACTCTAAATAGCTTTTACAGCCATGAATTACTTTTTCGTCAAAGTTTTACGCATCTTTTGAGTCTTTGTCTCGTTTCTACAGAGTTTTATGTTTGTCTCGAATCACACTTTCTTGCTCTTGCTTATAAGGGCAATTCTCTGCTAATCTATCTTAAACTTACCTAAATCAGGCATCCTAACCGAGGCTATAAAACAAAGCTCTTATGAGACTCACCTTTTTCTGTAACGTTCTGGAACTTAGCAGCTGCATCCTGGATGGCTGGAAACTGTTCATAGATTTGATTCCATTTGTTTACAGAATTTATGAACGTTAAATTTGCCTCGTGAATCGTCCTTTCCAAATCTGAGAAGGATAATAAGATCCTGTTACAATGTTTCTATTTAAATCCTGCTCTGAATGTTCACTTAATCGCCGTGGGTGACAGAAATCAATAAATATGATATTTATACCAAATCGTACCTTTAGTAAACTTCGGTGACATAAAAGATGTGTTTGGTTAAGCCGTGGTTCGAATATTGGCGAGACGCAGTCAAACCAAAATACCCATGGCGAGACCAAACAAGCCTGATATATCATCGAAAGGCACCAAAATTAGGTATTTATCGTACCCAAATTAGACCAATCGAGTATGATATTTTAGCCATATGACTTGATATCGCAGGATATCAGGACAATAGATACGGCTTCTGATTGGCTGATTGCGAATATAGATACGATAATTGTGAAATGAGCTTCTGGTATTATTTTAATTCCAAAACACTTGTTTTGAAGTGCTTTATATGATTGCTAGTATATAGAGAACCGTGTTGTAATACTCACTCTGTGCAGTAATGTTTCTTTGTAGTGTGACGTTGTAAAGGTCGTAGAACTCTTGCCATGTGATTTCTGCAGTGATTTGTATGTCATCTAAAGAAAATACGCTGAGCTGTGGAGGATGATGATGTAATAAATTAGTTATGGAGTCAAAACATTTCTTAAAAACGTCAAAAGCGTTAATTAATCTGTTAAGGCGAAGAAGCCCAAAATAGATAACAGCATTTTACACGAAAATAATGATGATATGAACTGGCTAGAACCAACGAGAAAAAACAAAATCGGTACATTCTCATTGACACTTTAAGCCATATCTCTGTGAGCACCACGGCGACTGAATTACTTCATCAAAAGAATTACGTGTAGGTACTAGCTGATAAACTTGGAACAAGGTTTTGAATCGCAATCAAATTTTTCAAGTCGGACTACCGTGTAGAGAATTAGAAAAAAGAGCAAATATAATTTTAGAATTGATCTTTGAATGTACTGACACTCACTTCTTGGTAGATCATGTTGATTGTGTTATTTGCCTGTTTTACAAGGTCCAGAGATCTGTTGACAAACTCACTTATCTCAGAATATCTCTCGATGGCTGACAGAGCTGGTGTACCGTGGGAACGACTTCCATTAAACGTTCTTCAGATGAATAACAAGAGATCACACATCAGTAGATTAAAATCAAAGATTATAGCAAAAGAATTAATCGAAAACGTCTCAATATACTTACAGTTGTGTTACCCTCAGCTAATTTTGTTGGAAAACTAAACATACTTTACCTGCCTAAATCGACTGATAATTCTACTGATCAGGCTAAATCATCATATCTCCCTCGACCTAATTAGTAAGAAACAAAGCTAGACAATAACACAGACACTGTCCAGTTGTTTTTAAACCTCTCTTCAAATGAAATAATCAAAGACTTGTATTTTTACTCACTGTTCCATTTGGTGAGCGAGTGACTCCAAATACGAGGCTTGGTTCTGAGCCTGTTGCAATTTACTCTCGGCCAGTGCAAGCTTTTGCTTGATTTTGTCGACTTCTGTTTCCAGTAGGTTTGATACATCTGTAAGTCCAAGTCCACTGGATGGAACGAAATTACCGCTGCCTATATCGGAGGGGTCCTAACACAGAACAAAAAAATAATTTCTCAGAAAAACTGAAAAAATTCCATTTGCAAATATGCAAACTATGCACAAGGTAAACTATATGGATCGCGTGAGAACAATAGTGTAACATTTTGTCATGTTTAAGATTAAGATTTAGACTAATTTGTGCTGGAGGGAAAAAACGTTGAAAGTTTTTTAGTCGGTAGGAAAGGCATTCTATTGCATTTTGTCGCATTCTTTCTTGCTAATATTGCTTTTAAGCGATAAAAAATTGCAACCTTAAAGTTTTTTCAAACGAAATATTTTGCTCAGTATTCGGCTTCTCAAACGCACACAATTATTAATTTGAAACTTTACCTCTGAGTGTTAAGTTACGTTTTTTACGTCAGTTGCATCGATTTTCTGCAGCTGTAGTGTAGGCGCCAGAATTTGGATTTTTTCGTGTTTTTAGCTTCGTTAGTGTTTGGTGTTAGTTTCGTGTAATTAGTTTCCTTTTTTGTGCCTTTTGTATATGTTATGTTTATTAGCATACTCTATAGGTTCGGTTCGCGTGTAATTTATTTTAGTTAGTAGCGTTTTCTGGGTTCTGTTATCGTTTGGATTTCCTACAGTTTTTTAGTTCGTTTTGGTCAGTCACATTCGTCTTGTAAGTTTCCTCGTTTATTTCGCTTTGTTGTTTTCCCGCACTCTTCATGTTCGGTCGTTTATTAGTTATTTTATGTTCATTCCCGTGTTTGTTAGTTTGTTGTTTTCAGTTACCGTGCTTCAATGGTGAAACGAGTTAAAAGCGTTTGCGGCAATAGGTAGTGTTTGTCGACCGGGTGTTATTTACCTGTGGTATAAGTGAATACCATTCAGTGACGATGTTATCAAAGAAGTCTCCCACTTTAGACAAATCAATAAATGCCACGCCCATGAAATCATCTTCGTCATCGGGGTCATCATCATACACAGCCAGCCTCACTTGAGTGAAATTCAACTGCTCCATTGTAATTTTGAAGCGAAATACATCACCAAATGGGAAATCTGGGTTGAGCTCACCTGTGAGTGATAACATGAGTAAGATAAGAAATCTTCGCTGATGGGTTGACCCTTATCGAGAAAGATTACACTTTAGAATTCTTGTTCATGTTGCTGATGATGTAGGAACTTCTCCAATAGAGAGTCAATAGAGGCTAACTGACTAGAACAAAGAAATCAGAAAGTGAATTGATTTAATTGACAAGCCCGGCTCGAAATTGACTTTTGAAGTGATTACTGTATTTAACAGGCAGCCACCATCATCCTTTTTGGTATATCAATATCATGACCACCTTGAATTTGTGCATGAGTTAACTTAGATTTTAAATCATTCTATTATCGACATGCCTCGATTTCACTTAAAATCTTTGAAGATTTCACTGTTACACATGTAAACTATTACCATCAGAAAACTTAAAATGACATGAAGCTATTCGATTCTTTGAGAGACCCGTTTAAACGATGAAAATCCGTGAAAACACAAATTTCAAAACGGTTTATTCTTGAAACAGGGAAATACTTTCAAATATTTTTACACCCTCATATTTTTTAAATGATGATGAGTAGGCCTAAAGGATTAAGGCCTAACGTTTTTGAGTATTGCTGATGTCAGGTGATGTTGAGCCACAACAGAGTTAAACGGCAGTTGGTAAGCTAAAGTACGTGATTGAAATACTTGTAGGGCAAGCGAAAGATAGAGTTAATTCCAGGTAATAAGCAACTGATTCTAAAAGTAACCTCCGAGTAAAATTCAATCTAGCCTTTCTGCAACTGACATCTTACAATAGAGTTGATAGTTAGACAATAATAGACCAACTTCGATATATTAAAATTCAGCCTAACACAACAGAACTCAATACAAGGCATTGGGGAATAAACTCCACAAACTCGAGCCCAGAGCCTCGTAGTGAAGTCTGTTGTTTTAGGCCGAATTTTAATATATCGAGATTGGTCTATTGGCATGGGCATCACCGTTAACTGTGGAAGACTTTTGAGTTCCCTCGTTGTTCCAGTCAGGGATAGTTGATACTAAGACGTACGGGTCTGAGGTTTTGACTGTTAAGATCTTTGGGTGGCAGATTACGGCCTCTCTCTATTCGTATAACAAATTGGGTTTGTTCTTCTTCATATTGCAGCATGGATACCTCCAATTCTCCGTTGACAGGCGACAACGTTCTGCGATTTTGCTGTTGTCGAGAGAATATTTGGAACAAACAATTAGTGTCTCCTCTTTTCTTTACCAGAGAACAATTTTTTCTGAGATTTGTCTGAAAATTTTTTTGGAAAGTCCACTGTTTCAGAAACTAGTCTTTCGATTTTGTCGAACTTTTAGGAAGTATTCTCTTTAAAGTGTATATGACACAAAATTAATTTCTGCTTATTTGAAAGGCCTTTCAAAATACAAAAGAATGGCGTTTTTCTTTTTGAAATATCGTTTTTCGTTTTAGAGATATTGACGTTTTTATTATGCAAATTAGATCAGTGATGATGTCATAATACTGTAACTGAAAAGTGGTAAAAACTGAATAAACGATATCTCTGGAAATATTAAGGCAGCGTTCTTGAAACTGGTGAATTATCGTAAACATTCAAACAACTGTTTCTGTGCTTTGCTCTGATGGCAAAGTAGGAAGTCCTCGAGTGATGACAATTCAAACAATTTAAACAGATCACTTCAGCTAAATTGATGTAAAAAATGGCAGGTCTGAAATGAAGAACGCCATTCCGCTTTCAAGAATTTTTTATTGATAGCTTTTGGCTCGGGTAAGCCTCTTTGTACCTTTGGGTTTTATGCTGCGTTTGTTTCGATTTGTTGAAAATTTGGGAATCTCTGGACACATAATTACTGGGGTTGAAACTGAAACTGAATTCCAAATCGATTTAGATCCAAAATATGAAATTAGGAGTTATCTGAGAATATTTTCTAATAAAAGTTGTGCATTACATGAAGTTAAAAGAGGTATCATCACCTCAAATATGGTGGTCCCCGCAATCAGAACATTTCTTGTGTCGTTTAATGTCGCATTTATGTTTACTAACGAAGCACTGGTGTTATTCAAAGCTATTAAACCTCGTTCAAGAAGATTCTGCAAAGAAAAGTTAGCAAAAATTGAAATGACAGTGACTTCAACGATCAAGAAAGACCTAATTTATTTATCCAGTTATTTGTTAATTTATTTCATAAAAGAATATAAATGTTAGGGCGTTAAAATTTTTTTTATAGTTGTATATTTTTCAAATTTCTTCCTTTCATTTCTTTGCTGCAATTCTTCAAGTCATGTAAGAAAAGCACATGATAGCTACAGAAACATTGCAGCCTTATGTGTCACTTTGGCACGAAGAGGGTTATGTCCGTATGAATGTAATTCTTCAGGTCTCCGTACTAGCCATGATTGAATTTTTACCGCTTTTACTTAAAAAGAAAAAAACACCTTAATTAAGTTAACTAAGACCTCTATTTTCCCTGTCCCTAAAGCTTTCCTACCTTTGTGTCCATTAGAATCGCTTGTATTTCCCTGGAATGGTTATAAACCTGCTCAACTGAATCCATGAACAGTGCATGTGACTGATTCCAGCTCTCCTGAATCTGGTTAAAAATTGGCTGCCTTTTCCTGTGTGGAGACATCAAGCTCTCTAGCACGAAATAGATGAGAAACGACCTGTAAAAAAACAAATAAATATCCTGTAAGCCAAAAAATATGGTATACAATAAAAGCAATGAGTTATCATTATGCACCAATGAGTTATTTATGCACCAATTACCGGGTTCTGCAAGAATTGAACTTAACTAATGCTATGTATAGTTTTTGTGTGGATTCCAAGGAAAGCTTATTACTTTGGTTCAAATATTTGTGCAATTTTCATCATTAATTGTTGTATCATTTTCTCAAATTCTCAATGACCAAGACTTGGAACAAGGAAAATTAATTGCTGCCGTAAACTCTCGGAAATAAAATTCCAAAAAGCGCGAGTTCTAATGTTTGCAATAGATTGAAATTTGGCAAGATATCTAGGAAAGACCTATTATGTACGAAAATGTAAAAAAAAGTGGCCACGATATCGAGAATTTTATTAAGTGAATCTCTAACCGCGCTGACCTGGACACTAGTTTTCTCATTTTGAAAGGAGTTCACCCTAACCTGAAATCAAAGTACACCTAGAATTCCGCTTCAATCTTCGCAGCGTTTTGCTTGATTTTCAATCGTTTACTGAAAAACCTGTTTTTGAGTGTGCTTTTGCTCATCCTAATATGTTGTTTTTATCCATGATATTTGGTTAAAAACAATATGGATCGTGTCTCTGTGCAAATTTAGCTATGAAATAGTATCTAATGCGCATGTGCGCCAGCTGACTGTGTCCGTTTAATTAACATAGGTTTTAATTCTTCGTTTTCGTCTTAGTTTTGGTTTCGATTGAGAAGATATATCAAACACTCTAAACACTTAGAATTTCGTCAAAAATACTCCGCTGCTCGTCGTATTCTGGTGTTTTGAAATGTGGTCAGATAGACAGGATATTACATGCCCGCGCGTGGATATGAATTTTATCTTCGAGTGGTCACTCGATATCTCACGAGAGAGCACAGCGAACGAGTGAGATATCGAGTTGAAAACGAGAAGATAAAATTCATATCCATAAGCGGGCATGTAATATTCTGTTTATTATATAAACACCAGTGGCAAA
>JAHPZR010033070.1:0-15749 GCA_019787425.1 Platygyra sinensis | reverse complement strand
TAAACTTTGTAATCACACTTTTAACGTAATCTGTAAACGAAGATGGAACGGTCATAATAGGCCACGTTCGATATAACAATATTCTGACATGGCTCCGAGGCTTTCATAACTTTTATATTTGGTGTTGCCTTCTTTGTTTTTCAGGAATTGAGAGACAAAAGAAACTTAAAAAATTTACAATTTTTACCGGAAAACCTCGGAGCCATGTTAAGATATTGCTATATCGAACGTGGCCTATTATGGGTCATTTATTCGCTTACTGTCACGAAATCGGATTTTCTGAATGTACCGAAATTGCTTTTTCGATTGTCGTTGCGACTAACAAATTTATTTGCTACGTCAGCAAGTTTGTCTGTTCTGTCTTTGTGAGTAATGCACCTATCAATGTTATGCCCGAGGGGGGACCACGGGATAGGGTGGGGACTTTGATCAGACACGAAAATTAGGAGTCAAACTTCCTAGCCCTTGGGATAAGATTTCAATTCAAAGTTCCCTACCTTGGGGAAGGTTTTGAGTTTAACGTTAGCCACCAGACCGAGAATTTCAAGCCATCTGAAGTAAAGAATGTGTGCTTGCATTTGACAAGACTTTCATTGATCGTGCTGCTCCAGTGAAAGGAAGCGGGAAGGTCTGCTCTCTTTATAAAAAACTTACATACTACTAAAGCCTTGAAAACAAGCTTCAATTTGACTTTGTTTTCTTTAATAATTTCACTTAGCTGATGAATTCAAAGACCCCAAAATATTACCGCTCACTATATATATTATAGCGTCAACATATACAACTATTCCAGTTTTTCATGTAGAATCTTAAAGTTTCAATTAAGGTCATTTAATTCCTCAGTATTGCATTGCGCATCCCTACTGCGCACGATTTTTGCGTCATTAGCGCGCGCAAATGAGCGCATGCACGTGCAAAACGTAAGAAATTTCCCACAAACAAGGCTTGACAGCAAAATAAAAGCTCGTTTTCTCTTAAAAGAGCATGGTGACCTACATTTTTTATTGCATAATAATAGTGCCCATGTTATCTTCTTTAATCTAAAAAGATTTTTAAAAAATTTAGCGGAAGGAAAAAAAGATATAGTTGAAAGTGTGCACAAAACCGTTACTCTAGGATGTAAATTATGACTACGAAAACATCGACCTGACGAACGCATTTTGTCCACCTCGTTTTAAACGGTGCGATTTTTTCCACGAATTTTATATGTTGTTGTTCCGTATGTTCCATACTTTCTTCCTGTCAAAGTTTTCTTCCGAGTATTACTTCGACAAACTGTACTTTCGGCTACCGTAAAATGTAACGTGGAGCAATGAATAACGCGCGAGATTAGCACGAGTACAGGCAAAAATGGGGCAAGATTGGCCCATCATATCTCTTTTGCGAGAATGGTGATCTATCTTTTTTATTTCATTTTTCGAAACAGCGCTTTGTAGGGAACATTCAGAGAGAGTTTAAAAAAAATTCATCGGTAATTTTTATTTCTGAGGAATCACCTTTAAAGAGCGTTTAAGTTTGTCCTCGGTCTTCAAGTTATTGTTGGCCCTCTTGCTGTAGTTTCATGTGATATTATGCTATACCTGTTGTTTATACAAAAAACAAAAACAGTTAAATTAACTGCTGCACTTGATTAACCAACAGTCACAAAAAGACAAAAGAACAGAATGAATAGCAATTACAAGAAAATTCGGTAAGACTTTGGAACGGAAACAAAGTAGCTGTTTACAAACACATAAATATTTAAAAAAAACCCATGGTTTGTTAAAGTCCATTCGTTCCTCCATTTTATTGCAACTGGAAAGTTTTAACTTCTGGGAATTCTTGGTACTTTCAAGGTGGCGGAACATTCGTATCCAAGCTCCCCGCATTCAAAACCCTGCTCGCTTTCACTTTACATTGTTCAAACTTCCCGATCCCGGGGCCAACATTTATGTTCAAAGATTGCCAAAATTCCCCACGTGGGGTGCGCAAGGATGTTCAAAGTCCCCACCTCATCCCGTGGTCCCCCCCTCGGGCATAACATTGATAGCTGCATAAATTAGAACTGTGAGATTGCTGAACCTTTCTTGAGTGTTTTCTTTGAGCTTTTCTTGAGCAACTCTTCAAGAGTCACTTTCACAGGCAACGTATGAAATTTGAAACTGCGCCTTATCTCTAGAAGTTACCCTAAGAGGTGAAACAGGTACTCTCAGAAGTTAACTATGCCAACTCTAACACAGAAACAGTGAACGCATAAGAAGCTTCTACCTTTCGTAACGCAATTTCAACTATTGTTACCATGTTTGAAAAACATACTAATGGACAAATGGCATCTAATGAAAGAACAACAATTACTTAGAGAGATATTCAAGGAACCTCCCTTGATTTCTTATAGAAAAGGAAAATCGCTTAAAGATATGCTTGTTTGACACAAGGTGGCACACAGCAGGAGCCGCTTTGGTCTGTCAACCCAATATTAATCACCTGCAGGACACTACAACTAACTGTATGGATTGTAAAAATAGTGGTTTAAAATGTACTCTATGCAGGCAGGATCGAAAGTAACCAACGATAAAATTGGATGTTTTCCCGCGAGATCCGCCACCTTAAGCCAAGCACTATATCCCGTAAATATCTTTTTTGGGTATGTCTTTGCTTAATTTGTTATTTTTTCCACAAAAATCGAGGGGGCCCTGGCTCCCCCGGTCCCTGCGCGGTCCCTGGTATGGTCATCCAAATGTTTCAATATTCGCCAAGTTGTATTCGTTGTCACTAAATTCCATTCGCTGTCGCTAAGTGTTCACTTGCTGTCGCTGCACTGGGAATACAAAAAGCAGTTTAAAGCCGTTGCAAGTTCACTTATCCAAGAGTGATAGTTGAGGCTAAGGTCGTATTCCGAATTTTCAAGAAAAAACATGTCTTTGAAAGGTCGGCGCGTTGTCTCGGAAAAAAAATCTCACCTTGAATAAACGTAAGTTCACACATTACGATTAGGTCTATGCTCTTGATTACGCCGACGGCAGTCTAAAGGCTAAGCGATTACAATGAACGCACTCCCTGTGTGCAGTGACATACACCCGACGTAACTTATCGAACTGTTCGGTAATCGAACTCTATCGAACCCATTCGAACTTAATCGAACGATTGGGTTCGATAAGTTCGATAATGGAACATAGTCGAACCGAAAATTTTCTGTGCGAGTTCGATTGCGTTCGATTTTCGAACACAATCGATCCCAATCCAACTCAATGGAACGACGTTGAAGAAATCTTAACTTTACCCAAAATACCACTAGATATTTGAACAGCCTGTTTTAATTAAAAACTAACTTGTAATATATCGATTGAACTAGACTTTCGGAGTGGAAATTACATTGATTTTATATTTTTGCATGTGAAAAATACACAGACTTTAAAACTGAACAATAACATCCCGCAAAACAAAGTTCAACCGATAATAGAAAATTACCTGGCAAAATTAATCTACTTTACTGTAAAAATGATACTATATATGTCTTAGTACTGACCCTGCCCGAGAGCGCTTTTTTTTTTTCTTAAGGCGTTGTGAACACATGGCATCCACTGGGAATTCAGATTGCCCCGAAGTAACCGGGATTGTAATAAAATTTTAAAAAAGCAATTTCCTTGGTTTACATATTCGTTATTTGAGGAATCTCAAGCTTTCGACACTTTTCCCCATTTCCAGTCGAATGCTATCTGACCGCTATTTGTTTTTAAGAAAATCGAACCTATCCGAACTCAATCAAACTAATAGAACTCAGTCGAACAGTTCGATTAGTTCGATTGGTCTAAAAATTTGTGAGAGTTCGATTGCGTTCGATTACCGAACTCTCTCGAACCCAATAGCGTGATTTATTTCGATTGTGAGTATGATTAATCGAACGTTCAATTTGGTTCGATTAGTTACGTCGACCGTCGGGCATGTGAACCGAAATAAAACGAGACCTCGAAGGGAAAAAACATTATGTGACTTAGACAAGTCCACTAATTAGTTGAATGCAAATTGTTTCCCCTGTAGTCACTACTGTATGTTATTCGGAAAAAAAAAATTATCATTCCACGAAAGCTTTCATTCTAACAACCTTGTATTTCTCAAACACACACCTGTTTTATTATTTTCAGCGTTTTGTGTTTTCCAGACCTATTGCTTTCGTGCAACCTTGCTCCCATGCAATGCTTATGCAACAAACATTAACATCGCCATGAATTTCTCTTTGACTTCTGTGGTAAGCATAACGGATATTCTATACTCCAAAATAAAAACAACAACAACATCAACAACTAACTACCTAACTAGCGTGTACTTACTTGAATAACAAAGGCGCCTTGACCTTCAGTGGTCGATCATGAGTCTACCCTAGGCACGAACTTGAGCGTCAAATAATAAGATTACATTTGCATTTTTCATGCCACGTCTTTTGGGAGCCCATCACGCAATCTCTTTCCCATCCGTCACGTACGTAACTGGACCAGAGTATCAATTGCAGCTGAATCGAGACACTCACTTCACTTAATTTTTGCTCCGGCCATAAGACGCAAGTTTTATTGCAGTTCAGGAAAGAGAAAAGGTCTCCCTGATAGCATTATATATATATATTTAAGAAATAGAAAACATGTACCGTGGTTTGTATCGAGTTATACAAACACGAGTGGAAGTTTGGGAGAACGAGAAATGCTGTGGGAACACGAGCCGCAGGCGAGTGTTTCCACAGCTTTTTCGAGTTCTCCCAAACTTTCACGAGTGTTTGTATAACTCGATACAAACACGATGTACATGTTTTCTATTTCTTTTAGAAAACACCACGACGAGAAAAAGGAAAACAACTTGTTAAACTTTGATTGTCAAGATGTAAATTCTCTTGCTCGCGCCATCACTACGTCAACAAGCGCGCGCTAGTTCTGTGTCTCCATCGAGTTATACAAACACAATTTTCAACCAATCAGCGCGCGTGCTTTCTTAGGACTGTTTTCTAAATATATATATATATATATATATATATATATATATATACTAATTGAAACCAGTTCAGGACTTCAGGAGTGATTCATCGTTTTATTGCTACAGTCCTGTTTCGTATGGTCAAAGATTGACCACACTTATCAGGCAACATCAACGAATATGTCTGGATTTGTAAAGCCGTGTCAAACTGGCAGGGTGGCCTTTGCGTTGCTTCGAAAAGGAGTGGGGAGTGGGAGTGGGAGTGGGAGTGGGAGTGGAGTGGGAGTGGAGTGGGAGTGGGAGTGGGGGGGGGGGGGGTTAAGGCGGGGGTAAACCCGAAAGCCGTATTTTGGCTGGGTTTTATGTTTTTAATGCAAATATCTCGTTTACGTTTCAAGCAATCAAGAATCTCTATGCTCATTTCACATATCTATGTTTTGGGTCGTTTTGTAAATTTTTTGGTGATTTTTAGGTATATTTGGAGATAAATAGTTTTTCTTAAAGGATTAGTAAAATTTATGGAAATAGGAAATTTGGAAGATTTGGTGTTGTTTTAAAATTAGAGTTTGAAGTTAAAAATAGGTAGATACAGTTTCGGCTATTGTTTAGTTCAACAATGAACTGTATACATAATTAATGTATGGGGTAATACGGAAATATTGCCATATAATTTTACAAAGTAGCTTTTACGCTTAAACATTTCCAGTTGATGTGAGGATATTTCGCATGAAATTTGAAGGGTACAAAAAATGTAAATATTTTTAAAATTGTGAACCTACAGAAACTGGCACTGTAACGCAATGTATCAACAAATCGTAGTTTCTACAGGGAACTACTTGAACTGGAATGGACCTTGACAGTATGATTAGCCTGCAGAACAGGCGGATTAGCGGCTCTAGTGGGATGCACAAACGCGCCCGAAGCGCGAAAACGAGCGCAAATCCGCCCGTTCTGCAGGCTAACTATGAGATATCTGCTTGTAAAAACCTCGGTTGCCGATCAATTTAGCAATAGACTGAGGTTGAAAGTCAGCTAATGAAATCATTTAAGGTAGATATATTAAAGAGACGGCGTTGAACGCACTCTCGTAATCTTAAATTTCCTAGTTTAAGTTGCACTGGCAATCTAAAAGCAGTTTAAAGGCGTTACGTTGTAAGTTCACTAATCCAAAGGTGATAGAGAATAGGCCTTATCATGGTTTTTTGCAGTGTTTGCAGTGTTTTTGCAGTGTTTGTATGGGAATCTGACGACAAATAACTTTTTTCAAAATTGAATTTTGCACAATCTGTGAATCAAAACGTTAAAATACTAGGCAAAAAATTTTACTCACCAGTTAGAAGGATGTAGCTTGGCTAGAAGACGCTCAGTTAATTTTTCTAATTTGCCATTTTTGTCTGTGGTCGACAGACGTCTAGACGCGGTTCCGGGACAAAAATTACAGACAAATGTATGAAAAATTAGAAAAATTGAATGAGCGACTTCTAGCAATGCTACATCCTTCAAACTTTTATAGTGAACACAATCTCCAACCTAGTATTTCAACGTTTTGATTCACAAATTGTGTAAAATTGAATTATGGAAAAATTTATTTCCCATCGGATTCCCATACAAACACTATAATTTCTGTCTGCTTTGCCTTAACGTCAAGATGGCGTCGAAAACCGTGATAAGGCCCACACAGCGGTCAAACGGGGCGCGCGTGCGCAGTTCCCCCAAAACTTTCGCTTAACAAAGTCTTAAATTTTCGAAAATTTTCGCTTTCCACCCCAAAGTTAAGACAGTCGCTGAAAAGTTAAGCTTTAAACTTTGGCATATGACCAGGACATTTAGTGATGGACATCCTAAAGTCCTCCCAGCTTGCAATTTTCTCTCACAGTACTATTTTTATAACATTTTCCTGCAGAAGTCTTGCAGGTTTTCTCTTCAAACTCTTGCGAAGTTCGAGGCGGCGAAAACCGGAAGTGGCGTTGGATTTTTGCGTTTGACCGCTGTGTGGATAAGGCCTATCTTTTAAGATAACACAAATAGTTGAGGTAAAGGTCGTATTCCGAATTTTCAAATACAAGAGGTCGGCGCGTTGTGTCGGAAAAAAAAGAGTCTCACCTTGAATTAACCGACGTTCACACATTACGCGTGGGTACGCGTAACAAGAAAACAACAAATACAGTCTTCATTGACAGCAAACTACACGCGCAATAAATCAAAATCAGGAGCCATAATCAGGGACGGAGACCGTAAGCGCGCGCCATTTCTAGTATTGGGGTTGGCGCCATGACATGGGACAATTTTTCTATTTTTAGAACAAATTGCGCCATCGCCTGCGGCACACGCGCGTACATTGCTGCGAGGATTTTCGTGGATGTCGCGCAGGGCAAATGGCGTCCGAAATTCCCGAAATCGTTTATGCTTTTGGCCCACAACTCAACGCCTTTATGAGTGTTGGAATTTTGCTTAAGTATTTTCGCCGTAAGTTGCTCCAGTTTGAGTGAAGACAGTGCCGAATTTAGGTATGTCCCGCTTTATATCGCTGATCAAGTTGAGTTCGGCTGCTCCTTTTACAAGAACTTCACATTACTCCAATCTAAATTTTACACATGAAGATGATTAACAGCTTTTCCATAACAGAGAAAAAAAAACTAGTTGGACCGATATGTTTGGATATAGCAGCGTTCAGGCCCAATAAGTTACAATAGGTTTATGTCCGTAGATGCTGCTTAGTTTTGTTTGTGTAAAAATCCAATAAGTTGTCTGTTGTCGATGAATGAGAGCGCCCGCCGATGAGTGTTTTGCACAGCTAGTAAAACATGACAAATTAGACTTCAGACTTTGGTGTGAAAACCTACATCGAACTCATACAATATCTCTAGTTTTTGAATATGTTTAAGGTTGACCAATGTTTGAGAACATATTAAAAGCTTAGCTAAAAATTGTGAATACAGCAGAAATAATCAGAAAAGTTACGATGACGCTTTTAATGAACTCGAATAAAGATTTCGATTGAGTCAAAACTCCTTGTCTATTTTATTTTCGCAGTGGAAAGTTTCACTATGTGAAAGAAACACACATGATGTTAGTAGCCTTTTGGTGAACGTTGGTGAAAATTGCTGTAGTACCTCAGCACAAAAGACAACGACACAAATCTTTTTCACGATTTGTTCACAATCTGAAAACACCGACTCGGACTTAAAAGTGCACGCGCTGCACAATGCAAATGAACTACTCAGTCGTACGCGTCAGACTTGCCTCTAAAAAAAACTTTTGCAAACTCGCCAAACGAGCAGAAACAACAAGAAACTATCAAACACAGGTTTTGGTTGTGATAAAGCATTGTTTGCCAAACTCACAAATTAACTCGATACCGGAGTAAACAGTTTTCTTACAGAACTTTTCTCTACAAAACAAACACAAAAGTTTACGGAAAAAAACTGGCCGGCGAGCTGATTTTATTCATTCACAGCACGAAATTAAAGAGATTCTCGACCCTGAAAAACACACCTTTCCATTAAATCAGGGCATAAAAGTCCATAGAAGAGCCCTGGTTCTTCTTCTCTGCCTTATTCCCTGTCATCGCTGTGAAAAATCGGCAAGCGAATCTCGCAGCTCTCACCATTTCATCACCGTGAACGTGACAACATCCACGCGAGAGCCCAAGACACGTGCGTGGATCAGCGCGGATATATGACGTCAGGATGGCGCAATTTGTTCTAAAAAAAGAAAAATTGTCCCATATCATGGGTCCACGCGCATCCCAAGACTTACGGTCTCCGTCCCTGATTATGGCTCCTGTCAAAATACATTTAGACTCAATAAAAAAGGTTTTGAGGGCAGTTTATTAAACAACGCGCGTAAAGCTGTGGATCATGGTTTTTTTAAGGTTCAAATACCATCGGCCAACGGAATTTGTTTGACTTTGTTCCTATAGGGCGTCGATAAAACTAGGAACATGGAACATTCCGGAATATCCCGGAACATTCCGGAACATCCCGGAACATCGAATAATGGGCCCTTTGCAGTTTACGATCACATGGTAAAAAAACCGCCATGCTGGAGAGCAAACTGCCCACTGGGACCTCCAGAACAAAGCAACTTAACTAAATATTCTTTTGTTTTGGAGGTCCCAGTGGGCGGTTTGCTCTCCAGCATGGCGGTTTTTGTATCATGTGATCGTAAACTGCAAAGGGCCATTATAATGATTATGAACAAAATATGTAAAATGAAATTTTTAATAATTAAATTAAACAAAAATAAACCGATATCAGTTCGGAATATGAAAAAACAAAACATAACAAAAGAAAAAATGAAAATGACTGCAATGAGTGAAGGCTCACAAAAAACCGTTTTTAGACTAATCTATTCCTTCCAGTCGTTCGCTATTGGTTTAATCACGTGACTGTTCCTTTCTTCATACCGTGAAACCAAGATGGTGGTTCTCGAACACTTAGCCGGGATCACACCGAAAAATATGGGTACACGAGTGTGATTTCTTTATTCAATACATTACGTCAATTCAAAGATATGCGTTTACACGATTTCTCATGAAGAAATAGTTTGTCTATGAGATAGAAATAGAAACTCTTCGGCATTAAGTTCATGACTGCTCGAGCTCTGATGACAATGTAGACAAATACAAATACAAAATATAACAGCTTTTGGTGACGCGCTGCCTTCCAGTGGCGCTGGTCGAAAAACTTTATCGACTCAAGAAATATTTGTTACTATATGTTGGTGATCTAAAACTAAATTCTTAGTGTTGCAAACAGCTCAAATGCCTTTGCCGGAAAATGGTCTGTCTAGTATAAGCAAATACTTAATTAATTCAAAACACTTTTACCGCAGGTTATAATCAATTCATCGCTAGTTTAACTTCACGTGCAGATCGTTATCTGATATTCGATCAATTCAAACAAAGTAGAAGGGACGGCGGTACACAGCCTAGGATTGAACGCACCGTTCTAATCTTTGATTACTGCTAGTTTATTAATAATAACTTGCTTGTTACTCGGGCTTCTGGAAACGTCCGAATCGTCCACGTTTGTTGTTGAAAAACAGGGTGCTGTTAAGCCACGTGACGCAATTGGCAGGAAAGAAGAGGAGCCTGCACTCATTGTGGTCAGTCGAATGAATACCCAACACTCCCTACCCTTCTCCTATCGACTCCCCTACCCCTCAAAAGTCTTTTCAGCTCATAATTATTACAGTTATTCGATGTTCCGGATGTTCCGGAATGTTCCGGGATGTTCCATGTTCCGGCTTTTATATCGACCGTCATTACTATGTAAGTGCAGCAAGTGAATGGTAAACAACGCGCGCAACCGCCAAGGAAACATTCCATGGAGGCTTTCATTCTAATCAACTTGTATTTCTCAAACACGTGTTCAATTATTTTCAGCGTTTTGGGTTTTGGAGACCTATTTCTTCGAGGAAACGATTTCGTGCAACCTTGCTCGCACGCAATGTTTATGCAGCAAACATTAACATCGCCATGAGGCTCCACGAATTAACGAATTTCTCTTTGCCCTCTGTGGTAAAAAAAAATGATAATAAAAAAAATAATCACTAACTAACTACTAGCGTGTACTTACTTGAATAACAGACGCACCTTGGCCTCCAGTGGCTGATCATGAGTCTACCCTAAGCACGAACTTGAGCGTCAACTAATAAGACTTACATTTGCATTTTTCATGCCACGTCTTTTGGGAGCCCATCACGCAATCTCTTTCCCATCCGTCACGTACGTAACTGGACCAGAGTATCAATTGCAGCTGAATCGAGACACTCACTTCACTTAATTTTTGCTCCGGTCATAAGACGCAAGTTTTATTGCAGTTCAGGAAAGAAAAAAGTCTCCCTGTATATATATGATCAATTAGTCTGATGATCAATTTAGTCATTTATCACGTCCCATTCTATATATATATATAAATGATGGACGAACTAATCAGCTGTAGATTTGACTTGGCATTTTATTACTATTTAGTTTTCGTACTACACGAGTTGTGTGCAGCACTCATCAGCACTCATCAGATATATATATATACATATGTCTGGATTTGTAAAAGCCGTGTCCAAACTGGCAGTCTTTTGGGAGCCCGTCACACAATCGCCTTCCCATCCGTCACGTACGTAACTGGACCGGAATATAAATTGCAGCAATCGAGACACTCACTTTACTTCAATTTTTGCTCCAGCCGTAACACGCAAGTTTTTATTATGGTTCAGGAAAGAAAAAAAGTCTCGTTGATAGCATTATTTATCTCTAATGATATTTAACTTGGTAGTATTAGCACTGACATTAAAAGGTTTGAATACGATCTGGAATTTTCTGGAAATTTCAAGAATTTTGTTCCATATCTATTCATGGAAACCGTCAAATTCTGCATACCCTATTAATTCATTTAAAGAGAAGAGATTCTCTCAAAAAACGAGTGCGAGTTTAGGCCTTAGATTTGTAAACATATCACGTCTTCACATAGGAATGTGTCAACTTGACAAGCCGCCAGCCAATGAAATAACAGAACCCCCCTGGCGTTCACAGCCGAATTATGCAAAATATTGAGCTTCGCGGAAAAGCGATGGTGTCGCAGGTCACGTTCCAGGTGAGATTTGACACATTTTGCCTTCTGTCTGAATAAAATTCCTTGGTTTTCTTTTTTTGGTCCTGGCTTTGTTTTGCTTTTTATTCATGGACTTTTCTCTGTTCTGGAGCGTTTCATGACGACGAAAGTATTTGGTTTCGAAAGCGTGACCACGGTTGGAGTGTAAACAAAAAAATATGGGAATATGACACCTTAGCGATTTATGAACTTTTGTTATAAAAATATTTTTTTCTCAATAACTCGCGCGCGTTTTCTCTTCAGTGATTACGCCGGCGGCAGTCTCAAGGCTAAGCGATTATAATTGGCATGCTCTCTGTGTGTATGTGACATATAAACCGAATTAAAACGAGACCTCCAAGGAAAAAAAAACATTAATAATGTCCACAATTAGTTGAATGCAAATTATTTCCTTTGTAATCACCGCTGTATGTTAGTTACTCGGCACAAAATCAATTCACGAAAGCTTTCAATCTAATAAACTTGTATTTCTCAAACACGTGTTTAATTATTTCCAGCGTTTTGGGTTTTTTCAGACCTATTTCTTCGAGGCAACGATTTCGTGCAACCTTCTTCACACGCAATGGCGAAGATATTTGTTTAGAAACATTGTTTTTGTTATTTAAATGTTCAAAACGTTAAACAAAAGAACTCATCGTTTCACCAGCCAATAGTTCTTTGGTTGGCAGATTAATGGCCCCCGCAGGGTTTTGGCCCAGACGGCCCAAAACCGAGGAGGCACCCTAGAGGTCCCCGCGTCAGGGACGGAATTACCTCCGTAGCAGGAAAAATCTTAAGCTCGATTTCGTCCGGTCTACGTTCCTCCCCGAGGAGGGCGCGGGCTCCTTTCCCGAACAGCGGCTGGTTATCGAGCCTAGAAAAATGTCCATTTTGGAGAAAACGGCTCGCAAAGGATTGCGTAAAATTCGCTGGGGGTCGAAATTCTGGAAGCGGAGTCTTTGTATAGCTTTGTAAATTTAAGTTTATTTGTTAAAAAATCACATCGATCTAGGGTGAAAACTGGATGTGTCGAAAACGAAGACCCAAAAACGAAGACCTAAGACCTAAGACCCACTGGTCTAAAACGAAGACCCACTGGTCTAAAACGAAGACCCATTGGTCTAAAACGAAGACCCAGTGGTCTAAAACGAAGACCCAGTGGTCTAAAACGAAGACCCTGTGGTCTAAAACGAAGCCCTGTGGTTTAAAACGAAGACCCTGTGGTCTAAAACGAAGACCCACTGGTCTAAAACGAAGACCCACTGGTCTAAAACGAAGACCCTGTGGTCTAAAACGAAGACCCTGTGGTCTAAAACGAAGACCCTGTGGTCTAAAACGAAGACCCACTGGTCTAAAACGAAGACCACTGGTCTAAAACGAAGACCCTCTGGTCTAAAACGAAGACCCACTGGTCTCAAACCTCTTTTTCTTCGGGGAACGACTTTACTCTACGCTAAATTGTAACGCATAAATTAAAATGTCATCTGAGCGCGCGACTAGCTTGACAGTTACTTTATCTTCGTCGGTACAACACGTGTCAAATCGCGTAACGCAATTGAACTCAACAGTACTGAGAGAAATATTAATACGCTGCAGTGACGATTTTTAGTATATTTTGTCGTCACCAATACTCTATTTTTCAAATGCATATGAGAAAATTACCATAAGGTGCTTCATTACTTTGCCGCAAAGGTCAACTGTGCGTGACTCGCAAATTTTATTCACCACGTGGTACAAGAATTTGATTTCATACATCCCTGCGTGAGAAAGACGAAAACGAAGATCCAGAGCACTAAAACGAAAACCCATACACTGAGCTAAATTGCCCTCATTTCCGTAGCACATATATTGAAATGTGATCTGAGCGCGCGCCAAACTTGACAGCTACTTTATTTCAGTTCAAAATAACAGCCATACATACCTCAACTTTCACAAGCAAAGGGAATTGGTAGGTCCTGCAGAATTCCTGTGAGAAAAACACAGCGAGAAAGTCAAATTACTTTAGTCAGAGGGATTAAATAAAAGCAAGATCAGGGAAACTTACCTGTCCGTAGACGTGGAAGGGAAACAGCCAGCAAACCAGAACAATTATAAATTACTGCTGTCTATCTAATCGTATCTTGACGTTTTTATTTTATACCATGCAAGAACCCTGTGTAGCAAGACAAAACATGGAGAAATTGATGTTATATTAAAATAGACTGCATAAAATAGTTCTTAGGAGCTATTTTTATATTTTGGACCCTAAAGAATGAGGAAATATAGAACTTAAGAAACCACATGGTTTTAAAGATGATTTCCAGTCCGTACTGCGCAGTCTCAGAACCTAATGTCTATAAACATTACAAACGGCTCACTCGATGGAATGCGAATCGATGTTATTCATTAAGAATCACATACCTTATCTTTGAGACCTTTCAAACTCTTTTCCAACAGCTTCATTGATTTTTACAGCTGTGAAGTTTTTCATAAAGTGATATATCAGGAAGAATGAAGCATAAAGCTTCGCATCGAAAATGGCGGTTAACATGAAAGTTTGAATTTACTTCATGTAAGTAGATGCGAAATGCTACATTTTGTGACATCTTACATGAAACAAAACAAAAGTCGTAACGAAACTGAACACAGAAAGGCTGACCGTACGGTTGGGGTTAACTGTTTTGTATTTTCCAATACTTCGTCAGGCACGGCCTGACTTCTTCAGGGACTGACAGTACAGAACTGCAGTACGGACTGGAAATCAGCTTTAATAAACACTAAGAAGTAGAAGAGCGTATATCTGCATTGTGTGACAAGTTTTGTTTAAAGACAATAACATTTTCCAGTCAATGAACCATGAAAGCTCAAGGCAAAATCCCAAAGGATTAATCTAAATGATGGAATAAAGGGAAAATAATTAGGAAACTTACCTTTCAAAACCAGATGTCGAACCAAACAACTGCACGAAATCCAGCGAGCCGCGAGCGACCCGTGACCACGTAAAGAAGTTGCCGTGAGGAAACTAGGCACGAGTCAATCCCCGACCTCGATGAATGTGTAAATGCAAATGCTGAGAAATCCCCCACCCCCACGGGCAAACCGTGCCTTCAACCCCCACATTCCCCCACCTTGGCCCGGGGTGGGTGGGGGGGGGGGGGTCGGGATTTCAATTGATAAGTGCATAACCTAAAGCGAACCACGATACCAAGAGTGCGGAGATGATGTGAACGGTGAGTGTAAAAGCTTTAATATTATTTACCAAGCCTTCGTCATAAGCAACAACAAGGTCTTTTTTGACAGCAACTTCAAAAGCTGCTTTAAGCGCGTTGTTTAGTGTTAAACTGTGCATTGTACGGGATTGTAGTAAGCTTATGGCTTGTATATCACAGGAAGAACTGTTTTACACTCAGAACTAATTGTTCATTTAGGAATTTCAGTTTGCAAAGAAATGTCCCTTTAGCTCTATTTACCTTTCTGAAGGAACGTCGTGTTGGTGGATGGCCGGACAGACATGGGCCATCCATTAAAATGACATAAGCAGACTAATAAAGATGGTTGGTGGAGAGTGGTAAATATTAAGCACACTGTGTACGTCCGTATGTATAAGTGGTAAGCATGTTATATGAAATTGCCATCTTTCGTTTATAAATTTACCATAAATCTTTATTTCTTTAGTACAGTTAATTTATTTGTCATACACTGAATGTTTTGTTTTAATTACAAAAATGCAAGCAGATCTATAGACAACTTTTTGCTGAAATATGCAAATGAGGTCATAGTCTGTCAGTACAGACATAAGCTTACTGTACATGTAAATGCAGACCAAACTTATATTGTTACGTAGGCCTTTTTTATCTTTACACAAATTAACGATATTTTCTGTGGATATATTTTCATAGAAGTGAGCTTCAAGAATTTCGCTTATTAAAAATATTTTTTAAAAAAACTGAAACAGATATATAAAGCATACAATAGTTATACAATGATCAACAATTAAGCTATTAGAGAGATTAAGCTTGACGTTACGTCGAACGGCAAACGGCAAAAATGAAACTTTTGCGGCCTGTCTTTAGCTCTTTGAACAGTAGAGTGAAAATATTAGTATTTGTGGAGAATAGTAGGAGACATTTTTCTATTTTGATGTGATTTAATTAAGGATTAGAAGAAAAGAACACAAATTCAGAGGTCATCTTTACCGTTTGCCGTCTGCCGTAAACGCCATGCTTAAACTCACTATTG
>JAHPZR010033069.1:0-16386 GCA_019787425.1 Platygyra sinensis | reverse complement strand
AAATCCGACCTTTACAAGTATCTATGTAGTTTTGAAATCTTTCTAAATAACTTACAAAAAAGTGCCTTGCAAGTTAAATCAAGGTTTCATATAGTAAAGTAAAATAAAACGCTGAACTGAATTGACTAAGCCTACAGCATGACAATTTCATAAAAAACGAATTTCTTGTTTTTCGTAAGTATTCATTTAACAAGAAATATACTGAATAAAGAGGAAAAGCTCGACAAAAATGCACACTTAGCTCTTCAACGAAGCTGACTCTTTCTATGTCAAAGGTGGACTGTCGTCGTCTGAAGTGCCATGCTTCTGTTAAGGACAAGGTCGAGTTGATAGTGATGGTGAAATTTCCTCTATAAATCACAGGACCCTTGAATAGCCCTGCTCCTGTCTGCGCTGGACAAGAGAGTATGTTTCAGTTTGAACCAGTGAAGTCGAGCCACTCAGTATTCTTGACATACTTTTCTGTTGTTCTTGTGAAACGTGACTTCAGTTGTTAATGCTCTGCCCATTTTTGTGTCCTGATAACTGCATTATATGAATAGGAGGAATATCATTCTCATTCAGTGTTTTAATCATTCGCTTTCGATCGCTGTTGCCGTGTTCGTAAGGTGAAAGTTTTCAAGACCGTCTTTCTCAGCCATTGTGTTCATCAGACTGTTAAGTCTGTTACCTCCCATTGAATTAACTTTAAACCAACTTTCATCAGAGTTTTTGTACACCCAGATAAAAGAGTGCATCTCAGGTTTGTTCATGGACTCTGGTCTCTTTTCAGGATCTCGTTCGAGCGATGAATCTGGAGTCGCGAAAGCTCTAGGTTAGATCGGCCAGACATTACGTGGTTAGCTCCGCGTCTGATTTTAGTTTGTCTTTCAGATAATTGACATACTTTTCTATTGTTCTTGTGAAACATGACTTCAGTAGTTAATGCTCTGCTCATTTTTGTGTCCTGATAACTGCATTATATGACTAGGAGGAATATCATTCTCACTCAGTGTATATTCAGTTCCATCTGCATCTTTCATGAGCTGGACGTCTCCCCAGCACATTGGCCGATGCTCTCCACATCCTCGTAGACCAATATGCAGTGAATTGAAGAGCCAAAGTGTGTTTATAAATGCTTCTCCGTTTGAAATTCCCAGGAAGTTTTTTCATAGAGAATATTGATCTCATCATCGCTTAAGGCCCCTGCTGCATTAGGTGTATTACCTTCGTCCCCATTTTTAAGTTGCTTGTTTTTAGCTTCAAGACATTTTCTTGGGCGTTCAGAAGCAACGTCTTCGATGACACTGACGTGATATTTGCGTTTTGTTGAATGTCGATAACAACTTGAAAACAGACCTCTAAGATTTAAATAGGTTCAAATTCTTTGTCTGTTTTTTTCGCTATACACTCAGAATAAACTCGCAGAGATGTTCTTTCAATTCTTTGGCTTTGATGCATGCCTTCCGGATTTCTTTGATTGTGTTTTTCTCTCAGAATTTCTGAGTAGCTTCACATCTCTCGTCGTGTTAGCTCTTGTATTTTTGTTTTGTTGCGAGATAATATAGTCGTCAATTGACTTTTCTTAATGCTCAAATCTCGTGGATCCTTGAGCCATTATTAAAAGTACAAGCATTTTGGTACTTTTGGTAGGAAAGTAAATTTTCTCGCTACGGAGGTTTGCTGGCAAGGAATTTAAACTTGTTGAATCAAATCAGTTCTGTGTTTTGACAAGTCTCTCCTGATTGTACGAGACGCTTTATGCAAATGTGAGAAAGCCATTTTGGCTGCTGTAATTGGCTATCAGAATTTTTTAAGCGGGTTTTCTTATAAAGGAAACTGTGAGTAAATCTCGGTATGTATATAATAAAATAATGATATATAATGATATATATTATCCGTGAAAGATTCTGATTATTATTTTCGTTATCATAAGAACGTTGTCAAGATCCTGGAAATCCTCGAAATGGATGGAAGATTGGTATAAACTATTCCCATGGTGGTAGTGTACAATTTATATGCAAAGACAGATCATTTCACCTTGTCGGGGCATCAAGGATCACATGCGATGAGGGAAAGTGGAGCCATGACCTGCCGTCTTGCGAAGGTGCTTAATTTATTCATGCACAAAACATGTGTGTTAAGGATCTGTATCTGATGTGTACTAGATACATGTACAAACCACTCGAACGCTTACTAGCTGCGTTTTAAAACCATACTGGCTTCGTTTAGGTCAATCAGTATGTAAGCCAACGTTCAGTATATGTTACTCGGTAGTAAGAAGTATTTAAACGGCATATACTTTGAAAGCATCAGAGTTGCAATAAGGTCAATGTCATGTTATGTGACTAATGTTTCAGGGAAACTGTGGAAGACGGTAAGACGTTATGGTTAGCGCGCTGCACTCTGGATCGATTGGTTCGCGTTTGAGCCCTGGCTGGAGTTATAGCATTGTATTCTTCGATAAGGTTTTTTACTCTGACTGTGCTCATCTCCACCAAGGTGTTCCAAAACGTACTGTAATTTAATGCTGGGGTAGCCCTAGCACCCATCCAGGAAGGAGCAAAAATAACTATAAAGAATGAAAATCAATCCGAGTAGTTGGAGTCTGTCTATTTTATAAAAATATAAAGGTCCAGATACAAATGAGAAATATTTAACAATTATTCCTCGAAGGCGAAGTTAACATTGGTGAATATAATATTCTGAGGCGAATAATTGTTTTAGTTTAACTTTCAGAGGTGAATATCAAGAATTAGTATATACTAAAACAGTGGATAGTGTTAAACGCGCGCGCTGATTGGCTCGTCAAACTCCGGATATCCTGTGCTATTTACCTCCGAGCAACTCAAGAGAAAATGGCGTCCCGTTTGTGGCCGTGACAAGTGAAGAAATCGTCTAAATTAACTCTTTGTGGTGTATATTATCTCACTGTTTTAGTATATACTAAAACAACTATTCACCTCAGTGTCGGTGGCTAACGTTGGATATTTACCTCCCCGCTTCGCTGCTCGGTAAATATCCACCGCTAGCCACCTCCACTTCGGTGAATAGTTGTTAACTACTAAACAACGGACTAAAACATAAAAACAAAGACGCAATTGTTCGTGTGCATGCACGTATGGAGGGGTAGTTTTAAAGATAAGCATGTACATCGATTGTGAATCAATTTAATCATTGAGTTCGGCAGTAAAACAAACGAGCGAAACACTACGAAAAATAAATTCATCCGGTACCATCCGGCTTATCGTTGTAGTCTCCGTTCACATTCGTCATTGCCTAAGAATGAATAGCATTAGTTTGAAGAAAAATAAATTTCTGTCAATTCATCTGACCTGCTGGTGATCAATGCAGCCAATGCGTTTACAATTCTTAAAAACCTCGAATACAAGATCTTGAAGATATTTTCGGTCCATGGGCGACAGCAGTCATTTGGAAAATTCCCCTTTAAAATATCCTGGACTTTGAGTGATGTCTTCCGAATAAATGAAAACTTTATTAAGTAACTGCCCGCCATGTTTGCTTGTCAAGATGACAAAGATGGCGAGCTTAGTAACCAAGCTCTAGAGGGGTAAATATAGCATCATATAACGAGCTTTTCGGCCAATCAGAATGTACAATTCTTATATTCACCTCTAGAAATTATACTACAGTTGTTATATTTTGGTATCTCAAACTCAAACTGCATCCATAGAATGCAGATGTTAAATACAAATAAAAAATGTTGGAAAAGAGAAAAGGCATAGTTCTCTGTCATGATAAATTTAACACAACGTACTATTCATTCCATATCTTGCGACTGTGATTATTTAATGCAATGTATTCCATCATACATGCATATGAGCAAACTCATGCTGAAAAAAACTACTAGAAACATAGAAAATTTAGAATTAACTATGATTCAAAACGTAAAACTGGCGATTCTCATGAATGTCAAGTAGGTCCAAGTTACACTCTGGATTACTTCTTTCATTTTGAGAAAAACACTTCAAGAACGTCCTGTAACGCTTTTCCAGGCCTTGTGAAAGCTTTGCTGACTTACTGAAGAAACAGTAGATGTCAGTAATGGTCTGCTGGAAATTCTTTACTTTTGCAATGTCAGAGGCAGCCTGTCTTGCACGTACATTCTCAAGCATTGGGTTTTCCTTCTTTATTAATGCATTCACTCCTCCCTCGTGACCTTTCTTGACTGAAGCTCCATCGCTTTCTTATCCAATCACTTTGCTTACGACAGGAAGAGGAACATAGTATAGCTGTAGCCTTCCGATCTGACAGGTCACGATTCTTTACAAACAGTTTCTAAGTAACTGAAATGTTCGTAGTTTCACCCTCTACAAGGGCACTTACAAACCGACCTAGCTGAATCTCTATCTCCACGGCCTTTGCGCAAGTATCCTGGAATTCTTCAGCTGCTTGGCTTGACATACACTTAGCGTTTTCACCACAATCCAGTTTGTCAGCGTTTGGGCACCCAGACTGACAGAGCAGTTTCATCAGTGAACCAAATTTTCTGGTGGCCACATTTTCTTTTGCAAGCTACTAAGCTGTTTTCTGTACTGTAGTGATAGCTTCTTCTTGTTGTGTACTCTCTCTTTGCATGGCTCGTTTAAGATCGGTCTGTATTTTAGAAGCTAAAACGTGTTTCTTGCTCTCAGCTTGTCTCGTTAGCAACGAAGTTCTCAAGTTCGTGGATCCAGTAGAGAAGAGGGTTGTTTCCAAGAGCGGACACACAGTTCACATAACATTGCCTTCTTCACTGTCGTGTTTCAACCAGCTGTAGTCGTTCAACCACCGAGTATTAAACTTCTGCTCGTAACGTGAAGAATTTGATTTCTCTGACTTATCAGTCGCTTCTTCATCACCGTCATTGTCTTTAGATCCTTTTCCTCCATTTCACTGTCCACAGATGTCTGTTCGTCGAGAAAAAAACTCGCACCTTATTATCGAAGGAAGAAGCCGGCTTTGGCCGACGCCGTCATGTATATCCAGGCCATCATGCTCTAACTCTTAGTCGAGGCCATATAGTGTCCAGGGTACTTGCAATTATGATGCTGAGTTGTTCCTCTGACTGATCGAACGTGGGGACTGCTATGTGGCGTTGTTTTGTATTGAATTATAAGAAAATGGCTTTTAATATAAAATACTGAATATATGAAAGATCATATATTTGAACTTCGGAGAAAAATGAAGATACGATTAATCATCGCACTTTCACACACAACTTAAGCAGTTAAGAAATTAAAAAAAGTTCCCGCCTGAAAAGGATCCAAACCTAGGATCTCTGCGATACCGGTGCAGCATTCTACCAACTGAGTTATCAAGCCATCTGGTAGCTGGTCACTTGTACCCGTGGATGGTGGAGAATACATAAACAATAGCTTCCATTTGGCGCAAAAAGTACTAGGATATTTGTCCGCGGACAACTGTGATCTTCGAGGAACAGATAATGTCCAAGGACAAATATCCCAGCTTATAACTCACCCATTAATTTTTGATTGATTTTATTGGCTATTTTACGTCACGTGGTATAAATCTCCGGACAGTTATCACGCAATAACCCCCGCCCGAGTCGATATTTGTCCTCTGATTTTTTCCATCGAAGAGAAACATAGTCAGCACAAGAATTTCAACTTTTCTTTTCTCTTATTTAGTATGGAAGGAAAGCAAACTAGTGTTACTGAGTCTTGCGATGGTGACATTAAAAAGCTGATGGCAAGTGCTATTCCGGAAAGTACAAAAAAGTCACCAAAATACGCTGTCAATGTCATTGAAAGTAGACTTTTAATATTAACTCCTACGTAAATTTAAACCGTTTCATTTTCCAAAATAAAGATTTAATACAATGGGATTACTAACTATAAAATAAACCAAACGTTCACGTCCGACTTAAGTGTGGAGAAGGGAGAGAAAAATTCCAGTCGCACTTGAAATCATGGAACCGGCCAAATGGAGGCTATTGTGTTTATTATCCTTTAAATCTTTTTCGCAACACGCGCAGTTTTGAAAATTATTTAGACCAATCGCGCACAAGCGAAAATAGTTTATGGATTATAAAAATGAATATATGAAAGATCAGATTCTTTAACTGCGGAGAAAGATTTGAAGACATGGTTGACCATAGCAGTTATCTACACAATCAATATTTAGTCAGTTGTGAAATTAAAGCCTGAAAAAACGTTCAGGCCTTAACGAGATTCGAAATAATGACCTCTGCGACACCAATGCAGAGATCATGGGTTCTACTGTCATCACCGCGAGTGTGAGCTGTTCAAACGTATTCAAGATGTATGCAGAAATTTTTCATTCGTTAACCTATCCACTTGTCAATTCAATGAACAAGGAAATAACAGTGCAGCTACTGATATTTACCTTTGTCCCGACACTAGAATTATCAGCGGGAAATGGCGGTACCAGGGTTAAAATGGAATTTGCAATCCAAATTAAACAGAAACCATTCTAAAGTTATGTATACATGGTATAACTTCACTTTTACAGCTCGATGCAGTGATCCTGGCATACCAAGCAATGGGGCAAGAGATGGCGAAAGTTTTCGAAGCAGAGCAAATGTAACCTTTAGATGCAAACCTCCTCTTGAATTAATTGGGACTCGTGTGATATTTTGTCAGGATGGGAATTGGTCCGATTCCAAGCCCACTTGCTCTAGTAAGTATAGATAAGCCTTACATATCAAATTATAATGTAAGCCACATTTTAACGTGGGTATGCAGATAAGGGGAGTTTTGGAGATGGCTGTCAGTCATTGGGACGTAATTCCGCACACCAGTGTATTCAGCGAAATGGGCGACATTTTTCCGGCCATCGTGAATAAAATGGTCGCCAAAGCGATGAACTGATCTCTTGATTTTGAACTTGAACAAATGCTTCCCAATTTATGACTTATATTAAAGATGAAACAAAATTTATGACTTATTGATATTTTAATTTCAATACATTTGTAACGGACACTATATCGAGGCTTCTCTTATACGTGATTAATCTTCATTCTTTCTGATTCGCCAATTTGTTGCTTAGCAGTTACGTCATTAGCTTCTACATGTGGACGTATAATAATAATAATAACATTTATAATGCGCAAATTCCATATAATGTTCAAATGCGCATGACAAGATTAAAAACGGAATAAAAAGGTTAAAAAGCTAAAATTACAATTAAAAGCAAACTTACAATGATTTAAAAAGCTAAAATTTCAATTAAACGTAAAACTTACAATAATAGAAACAACTATGATAAAAATGCGAGGTGGAATAAGTGAGTTTTTAGCTTGGCTTTAAAACTACTAACTGTGTTGGCGCTTCTTATGTTAAATGGTAGCGCATTCCAAAGTTTCGGTGCTGCACAGGTAAAAGAACGGTCACCTAGTGTAGCTTTTGATTTAAAACGAGGATAACTAAGTAAAAATTTATCGCTAGAATTCCTTAGATTATATTTAGATGGAAGCCTAAGAGAAATAAGTAGGAGCTAAAAAATTAAGAATCTTAAAGGTAATTAAAAGTATTTAAGATATTTAGATAGTAGAGACATTTAGCACCAGGGTTTTCGCGCTAACGGCAAACCGTAAACGGCAGTACTCAAAAGCTGTCGATGAGTGTATTTCTCAAGTATTCTGGCCATCTTTTCTCGATATCCTCTCCCTTTGACTTCTACTTGTTTACCATGAGTAGAAAAAGCTTTGCTGAGTATTTTAGCTACTTCGTCCCACCCTTGGGGCTTTTCAGGGAAATACTTTGCCACTTCCTTTGCAAGGGCTAGCTCGTGCTTCATTTTTGGCCATCGGAATGGAGCCATTATAACCCGTGGAATTATAAAATTTTAAGCTCTCTCGGAGGCCATCTACTTCTGCTTGAATAGTAAACCTTAAAGGTGAGAAAACCCATACTTATGAGCTCACAGAAGGCCACTAGCGACCGAAAACTTCGAAACAACATGAAATTGAAGAGACCGCCATATTGAATTTCCAGACATCAGCAGTGTTTGGTTTTCAACTGGCAACAAGAAGTCCTATTTTCACTCATTCGCTAAAAAATATATCTAAACTTGTTCTAAAAAGAGTGGTTTACATAACTTTCTGAATTGTACGTGGCATAAAAACAAATTCAGGATAAAAAACGTTCAAGTAAATTACTTACGTGAAAATGTACCTCTTGGCGTTGAAAACGCACGTTGTGAACTTCGAACGTGACTGCAGGGCTTGATCACGTGACCTCTACCGGTTTGCCGTTCGAGGTTTCCGCTGAAAAACCTGGAGCTAAATGTCCCTAGTGGTGAGTTTAAGCATGGCGTTTACGGCAAACGGCAAAGTGAATTTGTGTTCTTTTCTTCTAATCCTTAATTAAATCACATAAAAAATAGAAAAATGTCTCCTACTATTCACCACAAATACAAATACTTTCACTCTACTGTTCAAAGAGCTTTAGACAGATGGCAAAAGTTTGATTTTTGCCGTTTGCCGTTTGACGTAACGTCAAGCTTAATTTCTCTGCGTCATATTCCCGCCAGTAGTTCCAGTTACGTTCATCGTGCACAGTACATGTGTTAAGTAAAATTAAGTTTTAAGCTACCCTTGGCTATTTAGAGTACAAGCGGGAACCGATGTGCAAGTACAAACTATTATTTTTCTATGCTTGTTTTTAGTATAAGTTTAAGTTTTACGTTTTTGAATCTCTACCTTAAGTCTCGGTTTTTTTAATAAAACAGCCTATTGTTTTAAGTCCAACAAGTGCCAGCGCCCAGTTTCAAAGTTTTATTTCGTCCCGTTTTAGTGTTAAATCTCTATAGTATATACTCCCCTTAGTTTTTATTTAGCGGCTTCCAACAAGAATCCTTGGTAATTTAGTTAGAGTCCTTTCCTTGCTAGTTATTCCCACATCGTTTCAATGGCGCTCATGCAAGCACGTTTTATTGCATCTTGCAATTTTATTGCTTTCAAGTTTTTACAGTGTTATCGTTTATCGTATTTAGGACCGTTAGCCGTATGTGTACCTGCTTGGGAGCACTAACGATTTTAGTTTTCTTTACTATGAAGTTTTTACTAGAAGCATTGTTACACCGCAATTATGATCGGAATGTTGTACTTGTATCTGACTGTACATGTTATTATCTAGTAATTAGTTTATTCACTGCAGTACAATGCAGTGAATAAACTAATTACTAGATAATAACATGTACAGTCAGATACAAGTACAACATTCCGATCATAATTGCGGTGTAACAATGCTTCTAGTAAAAACTTCATAGTAAAGAAAACTAAAATCGTTAGTGCTCCCAAGCAGGTACACATACGGCTAACGGTCCTAAATACGATAAACGATAACACTGTAAAAACTTGAAAGCAATAAAATTGCAAGATGCAATAAAACGTGCTTGCATGAGCGCCATTGAAACGATGTGGGAATAACTAGCAAGGAAAGGACTCTAACTAAATTACCAAGGATTCTTGTTGGAAGCCGCTAAATAAAAACTAAGGGGAGTATATACTATAGAGATTTAACACTAAAACGGGACGAAATAAAACTTTGAAACTGGGCGCTGGCACTTGTTGGACTTAAAACAATAGGCTGTTTTATTAAAAAAACCGAGACTTAAGGTAGAGATTCAAAAACGTAAAACTTAAACTTATACTAAAAACAAGCATAGAAAAATAATAGTTTGTACTTGCACATCGGTTCCCGCTTGTACTCTAAATAGCCAAGGGTAGCTTAAAACTTAATTTTACTTAACACATGTACTGTGCACGATGAACGTAACTGGAACTACTGGCGGGAATATGACGCAGAGAAATTAAGCTTGACGTTACGTCAAACGGCAAACGGCAAAAATCAAACTTTTGCCATCTGTCTAAAGCTCTTTGAACAGTAGAGTGAAAGTATTTGTATTTGTGGTGAATAGTAGGAGACATTTTTCTATTTTTTATGTGATTTAATTAAGGATTAGAAGAAAAGAACACAAATTCACTTTGCCGTTTGCCGTAAACGCCATGCTTAAACTCACCACTAGGGACATTTAGCTCCAGGTTTTTCAGCGGAAACCTCGAACGGCAAACCGGTAGAGGTCACGTGATCAAGCCCTGCAGTCACGTTCGAAGTTCACAACGTGCGTTTTCAACGCCAAGAGGTACATTTTCACGTAAGTAATTTACTTGAACGTTTTTTATCCTGAATTTGTTTTTATGCCACGTACAATTCAGAAAGTTATGTAAACCACTCTTTTTAGAACAAGTTTAGATATATTTTTTAGCGAATGAGTGAAAATAGGACTTCTTGTTGCCAGTTGAAAACCAAACACTGCTGATGTCTGGAAATTCAATATGGCGGTCTCTTCAATTTCATGTTGTTTCGAAGTTTTCGGTCGCTAGTGGCCTTCTGTGAGCTCATAAGTATGGGTTTTCTCACCTTTAAGGTTTACTATTCAAGCAGAAGTAGATGGCCTCCGAGAGAGCTTAAAATTTTATAATTCCACGGGTTATAATGGCTCCATTCCGATGGCCAAAAATGAAGCACGAGCTAGCCCTTGCAAAGGAAGTGGCAAAGTATTTCCCTGAAAAGCCCCAAGGGTGGGACGAAGTAGCTAAAATACTCAGCAAAGCTTTTTCTACTCATGGTAAACAAGTAGAAGTCAAAGGGAGAGGATATCGAGAAAAGATGGCCAGAATACTTGAGAAATACACTCATCGACAGCTTTTGAGTACTGCCGTTTACGGTTTGCCGTTAGCGCGAAAACCCTGGTGCTAAATGTCTCTACTATCTAAATATCTTAAATACTTTTAATTACCTTTAAGATTCTTAATTTTTTAGCTCCTACTTATTTCTCTTAGGCTTCCATCTAAATATAATCTAAGGAATTCTAGCGATAAATTTTTACTTAGTTATCCTCGTTTTAAATCAAAAGCTACACTAGGTGACCGTTCTTTTACCTGTGCAGCACCGAAACTTTGGAATGCGCTACCATTTAACATAAGAAGCGCCAACACAGTTAGTAGTTTTAAAGCCAAGCTAAAAACTCACTTATTCCACCTCGCATTTTTATCATAGTTGTTTCTATTATTGTAAGTTTTACGTTTAATTGAAATTTTAGCTTTTTAAATCATTGTAAGTTTGCTTTTAATTGTAATTTTAGCTTTTTAACCTTTTTATTCCGTTTTTAATCTTGTCATGCGCATTTGAACATTATATGGAATTTGCGCATTATAAATGTTATTATTATTATTATACGTCCACATGTAGAAGCTAATGACGTAACTGCTAAGCAACAAATTGGCGAATCAGAAAGAATGAAGATTAATCACGTATAAGAGAAGCCTCGATATAGTGTCCGTTACAAATGTATTGAAATTAAAAATATCAATAAGTCATAAATTTTGTTTCATCTTTAATATAAGTCATAAATTGGGAAGCATTTGTTCAAGTTCAAAATCAAGAGATCAGTTCATCGCTTTGGCGACCATTTTATTCACGATGGCCGGAAAAATGTCGCCCATTTCGCTGAATACACTGGTGTGCGGAATTACGTCCCAATGACTGACAGCCATCTCCAAAACTCCCCTTATCTGCATACCCACGTTAAAATGTGGCTTACATTATAATTTGATATGTAAGGCTTATCTATACTTACTAGAGCAAGTGGGCTTGGAATCGGACCAATTCCCATCCTGACAAAATATCACACGAGTCCCAATTAATTCAAGAGGAGGTTTGCATCTAAAGGTTACATTTGCTCTGCTTCGAAAACTTTCGCCATCTCTTGCCCCATTGCTTGGTATGCCAGGATCACTGCATCGAGCTGTAAAAGTGAAGTTATACCAATGTATACATAACTTTAGAATGGTTTCTGTTTAATTTGGATTGCAAATTCCATTTTAACCCTGGTACCGCCATTTCCCGCTGATAATTCTAGTGTCGGGACAAAGGTAAATATCAGTAGCTGCACTGTTATTTCCTTGTTCATTGAATTGACAAGTGGATAGGTTAACGAATGAAAAATTTCTGCATACATCTTGAATACGTTTGAACAGCTCACACTCGCGGTGATGACAGTAGAACCCATGATCTCTGCATTGGTGTCGCAGAGGTCATTATTTCGAATCTCGTTAAGGCCTGAACGTTTTTTCAGGCTTTAATTTCACAACTGACTAAATATTGATTGTGTAGATAACTGCTATGGTCAACCATGTCTTCAAATCTTTCTCCGCAGTTAAAGAATCTGATCTTTCATATATTCATTTTTATAATCCATAAACTATTTTCGCTTGTGCGCGATTGGTCTAAATAATTTTCAAAACTGCGCGTGTTGCGAAAAAGATTTAAAGGATAATAAACACAATAGCCTCCATTTGGCCGGTTCCATGATTTCAAGTGCGACTGGAATTTTTCTCTCCCTTCTCCACACTTAAGTCGGACGTGAACGTTTGGTTTATTTTATAGTTAGTAATCCCATTGTATTAAATCTTTATTTTGGAAAATGAAACGGTTTAAATTTACGTAGGAGTTAATATTAAAAGTCTACTTTCAATGACATTGACAGCGTATTTTGGTGACTTTTTTGTACTTTCCGGAATAGCACTTGCCATCAGCTTTTTAATGTCACCATCGCAAGACTCAGTAACACTAGTTTGCTTTCCTTCCATACTAAATAAGAGAAAAGAAAAGTTGAAATTCTTGTGCTGACTATGTTTCTCTTCGATGGAAAAAATCAGAGGACAAATATCGACTCGGGCGGGGGTTATTGCGTGATAACTGTCCGGAGATTTATACCACGTGACGTAAAATAGCCAATAAAATCAATCAAAAATTAATGGGTGAGTTATAAGCTGGGATATTTGTCCTTGGACATTATCTGTTCCTCGAAGATCACAGTTGTCCGCGGACAAATATCCTAGTACTTTTTGCGCCAAATGGAAGCTATTGTTTATGTATTCTCCACCATCCACGGGTACAAGTGACCAGCTACCAGATGGCTTGATAACTCAGTTGGTAGAATGCTGCACCGGTATCGCAGAGATCCTAGGTTTGGATCCTTTTCAGGCGGGAACTTTTTTTAATTTCTTAACTGCTTAAGTTGTGTGTGAAAGTGCGATGATTAATCGTATCTTCATTTTTCTCCGAAGTTCAAATATATGATCTTTCATATATTCAGTATTTTATATTAAAAGCCATTTTCTTATAATTCAATACAAAACAACGCCACATAGCAGTCCCCACGTTCGATCAGTCAGAGGAACAACTCAGCATCATAATTGCAAGTACCCTGGACACTATATGGCCTCGACTAAGAGTTAGAGCATGATGGCCTGGATATACATGACGGCGTCGGCCAAAGCCGGCTTCTTCCTTCGATAATAAGGTGCGAGTTTTTTTCTCGACGAACAGACATCTGTGGACAGTGAAATGGAGGAAAAGGATCTAAAGACAATGACGGTGATGAAGAAGCGACTGATAAGTCAGAGAAATCAAATTCTTCACGTTACGAGCAGAAGTTTAATACTCGGTGGTTGAACGACTACAGCTGGTTGAAACACGACAGTGAAGAAGGCAATGTTATGTGAACTGTGTGTCCGCTCTTGGAAACAACCCTCTTCTCTACTGGATCCACGAACTTGAGAACTTCGTTGCTAACGAGACAAGCTGAGAGCAAGAAACACGTTTTAGCTTCTAAAATACAGACCGATCTTAAACGAGCCATGCAAAGAGAGAGTACACAACAAGAAGAAGCTATCACTACAGTACAGAAAACAGCTTAGTAGCTTGCAAAAGAAAATGTGGCCACCAGAAAATTTGGTTCACTGATGAAACTGCTCTGTCAGTCTGGGTGCCCAAACGCTGACAAACTGGATTGTGGTGAAAACGCTAAGTGTATGTCAAGCCAAGCAGCTGAAGAATTCCAGGATACTTGCGCAAAGGCCGTGGAGATAGAGATTCAGCTAGGTCGGTTTGTAAGTGCCCTTGTAGAGGGTGAAACTACGAACATTTCAGTTACTTAGAAACTGTTTGTAAAGAATCGTGACCTGTCAGATCGGAAGGCTACAGCTATACTATGTTCCTCTTCCTGTCGTAAGCAAAGTGATTGGATAAGAAAGCGATGGAGCTTCAGTCAAGAAAGGTCACGAGGGAGGAGTGAATGCATTAATAAAGAAGGAAAACCCAATGCTTGAGAATGTACGTGCAAGACAGGCTGCCTCTGACATTGCAAAAGTAAAGAATTTCCAGCAGACCATTACTGACATCTACTGTTTCTTCAGTAAGTCAGCAAAGCTTTCACAAGGCCTGGAAAAGCGTTACAGGACGTTCTTGAAGTGTTTTTCTCAAAATGAAAGAAGTAATCCAGAGTGTAACTTGGACCTACTTGACATTCATGAGAATCGCCAGTTTTACGTTTTGAATCATAGTTAATTCTAAATTTTCTATGTTTCTAGTAGTTTTTTTCAGCATGAGTTTGCTCATATGCATGTATGATGGAATACATTGCATTAAATAATCACAGTCGCAAGATATGGAATGAATAGTACGTTGTGTTAAATTTATCATGACAGAGAACTATGCCTTTTCTCTTTTCCAACATTTTTTATTTGTATTTAACATCTGCATTCTATGGATGCAGTTTGAGTTTGAGATACCAAAATATAACAACTGTAGTATAATTTCTAGAGGTGAATATAAGAATTGTACATTCTGATTGGCCGAAAAGCTCGTTATATGATGCTATATTTACCCCTCTAGAGCTTGGTTACTAAGCTCGCCATCTTTGTCATCTTGACAAGCAAACATGGCGGGCAGTTACTTAATAAAGTTTTCATTTATTCGGAAGACATCACTCAAAGTCCAGGATATTTTAAAGGGGAATTTTCCAAATGACTGCTGTCGCCCATGGACCGAAAATATCTTCAAGATCTTGTATTCGAGGTTTTTAAGAATTGTAAACGCATTGGCTGCATTGATCACCAGCAGGTCAGATGAATTGACAGAAATTTATTTTTCTTCAAACTAATGCTATTCATTCTTAGGCAATGACGAATGTGAACGGAGACTACAACGATAAGCCGGATGGTACCGGATGAATTTATTTTTCGTAGTGTTTCGCTCGTTTGTTTTACTGCCGAACTCAATGATTAAATTGATTCACAATCGATGTACATGCTTATCTTTAAAACTACCCCTCCATACGTGCATGCACACGAACAATTGCGTCTTTGTTTTTATGTTTTAGTCCGTTGTTTAGTAGTTAACAACTATTCACCGAAGTGGAGGTGGCTAGCGGTGGATATTTACCGAGCAGCGAAGCGGGGAGGTAAATATCCAACGTTAGCCACCGACACTGAGGTGAATAGTTGTTTTAGTATATACTAAAACAGTGAGATAATATACACCACAAAGAGTTAATTTAGACGATTTCTTCACTTGTCACGGCCACAAACGGGACGCCATTTTCTCTTGAGTTGCTCGGAGGTAAATAGCACAGGATATCCGGAGTTTGACGAGCCAATCAGCGCGCGCGTTTAACACTATCCACTGTTTTAGTATATACTAATTCTTGATATTCACCTCTGAAAGTTAAACTAAAACAATTATTCGCCTCAGAATATTATATTCACCAATGTTAACTTCGCCTTCGAGGAATAATTGTTAAATATTTCTCATTTGTATCTGGACCTTTATATTTTTATAAAATAGACAGACTCCAACTACTCGGATTGATTTTCATTCTTTATAGTTATTTTTGCTCCTTCCTGGATGGGTGCTAGGGCTACCCCAGCATTAAATTACAGTACGTTTTGGAACACCTTGGTGGAGATGAGCACAGTCAGAGTAAAAAACCTTATCGAAGAATACAATGCTATAACTCCAGCCAGGGCTCAAACGCGAACCAATCGATCCAGAGTGCAGCGCGCTAACCATAACGTCTTACCGTCTTCCACAGTTTCCCTGAAACATTAGTCACATAACATGACATTGACCTTATTGCAACTCTGATGCTTTCAAAGTATATGCCGTTTAAATACTTCTTACTACCGAGTAACATATACTGAACGTTGGCTTACATACTGATTGACCTAAACGAAGCCAGTATGGTTTTAAAACGCAGCTAGTAAGCGTTCGAGTGGTTTGTACATGTATCTAGTACACATCAGATACAGATCCTTAACACACATGTTTTGTGCATGAATAAATTAAGCACCTTCGCAAGACGGCAGGTCATGGCTCCACTTTCCCTCATCGCATGTGATCCTTGATGCCCCGACAAGGTGAAATGATCTGTCTTTGCATATAAATTGTACACTACCACCATGGGAATAGTTTATACCAATCTTCCATCCATTTCGAGGATTTCCAGGATCTTGACAACGTTCTTATGATAACGAAAATAATAATCAGAATCTTTCACGGATAATATATATCA
>JAHPZR010033068.1:25000-38839 GCA_019787425.1 Platygyra sinensis | reverse complement strand
GAGACACGTGACAAAAAACGGATCTCAAATGAAAAACAAAAGAACGAGAAAGAGAAAAGAGCCCCATGGACACAACTAACTTTGAGGCTACAGCAAACTTTAAACACGTTATTCTGATTCTCATGATCTATATTACATTTATAAACTAAACGACAGACGCTGTAACCCCAAAAAAGCATCTTTCGTTTTCAAAACAAGTAAACTGAACGGCCTCACTCTTCTCAGAAACCCTTTAATGACTTGAAAATAATTTAGTCACGCTGATGCGGCTTGGAACTGAGGGGAACCAAACTTCATTCATGCTCTTTTAATAAGCACCTTATGGATCAATATCAGTATCTGGGCAACTGCGCACCTACCTCTCCCCTAACGCAACATGTTATAATAAGTTAATAAGTTAGCGTTACTATTGGATTAGGGGAGAGGTAGGTGCGCAGTTGCCCAGATACTGATATATTGATCCCCTTATCACACCACAAATCATTTGCTCGTTGGCACACTATCGAAAGGTATACCTAGTAAGGTAGAAAGCTTAAGAACGTTCGTGCTAATTGTTTCTGCGTATCCTAACTGCGCACGCAAATTCACTTGCCACGCTAAGTACTAAAGCTATAGCTTTGATTGGATTTAAAGATCTTGGACGTTCGGTGACCCCTACTTTTCTTTTCAGAAACAGAATTATCTCCACTTTGTCCAAAACTGAACAAAAAATCAATTCGGGAAGTTAGAAAAATTTTAAGATTTCTGTCCAGGGGACATGGAATCCTGCCATCTTGCGGCTGCAAGGCGCGTGAAACTATGGTTGCTAAATGTGAACTTGTTCTTTGAGGAACCTCACTAGTTGACTAAATTCGCTTAATAGGTCCATTCAAACTATATTCGGCAAAGAACACTTCCCTTGAATGCTCTACTTGCAATATTTTGGGACTTGCAGCCCCTTTGGTCTTCTTCCCTGACAAAGCCCGATCTACTCAGATCTAGGTGTTTTTCCGGGCATGTTCTCTCCGAAACGAAGCCGGTGACCCCCCAATTTTTTTACATTTCTGACATCACTAATTCATCATCTTTCAACGGAAAAATTTTCAGAAAAAAAAAATCAATGTTAGAAAATTTTCGTGCGAACGTCCTCAATAGATATGCTACCTCATACTTAAGACACTAATTTAACTTTTGCGAAAACTTCATGATCACAATGTAAAGAAGCGTGCTAGCTTACTGAGAGGGGTATATGGGCTTATCAGAAACCAAAAAAAACCGCGCAAAAAATCATCCTAAACTGCAATAAATTCCGTCCAAAACCGAAAAAAGCCCTCACTGACAAAGATTCCTGACTCTTCCTGTTATTTAATTTTCTTACGTCTAAACTTATTGTTTATTATCCGAAGTTCTTTCTGCTTATTCCATCGTTAGTGCTATTTAGTTATTCCCGCGACGAAACGGTGAGAGAGCCAGCTTGTGGTAATCAAGCTATACTGAACTCAATGGTCCACAGTCTAAGGTCAAAGTCCACAAGATGCTATCCCAGCCGCGTGATGATTAGAGAAATAGTCTTTTGCTTCGATCGCAGAACTTGCGATCTATTAACTTTTCTGGATCGCTTGACAGTTCTTAATCAGCATACGGTAGTTTGAATTGAGCGGTTTCCATCGGGTCCTTAGATTTGAGAAAAATATGAGACTGCCAGTCATTTAGTGTTAAGAAAGCTTTGACCAGATGCCGGTCATTTAGCCACAGCGTAATAATGTTGTCTCATCGAACGCTCACAACTGTATTATACAAAGTTTCAACGCGATCAAAAAACTCGGATTCCTATCAGAATCCAAGTTTGGCGAGGTAAGTTGTTCTAAATGTTGGAAGACAATTTCCTCGCAACCTCTGCCATTGAGATCAAGTCAGGAGAGTAGCATAAATTTTCTTTCAGCGGGAAGAATAGGCATTGTTAATTTATCACTCGCGCCAGACTATAGTGGTCGAGCTCTCGGACATAATTCGAAACACGAATAATAGCATCGAGGTTACACATAACACCATACGGAACGACACAAACATAATTGGTAACGAATAATCGAATACAGAAACCGGCAACAAAACAACAAACACCTTTCTGCGAACACCATCGGGAACACGTTAAATACAATTCGTAACATAAAAACACTATAGTGGAAATATTAAAAACGGCATCGGCAAACAGCATAATATAATTTCAACCCTAATTTTGGCGGTAATCACCCCTGATACGCTTCGCGCTAGTCTCATTTTGAAATTACTCGCGAATAATCGAACTCGGAAAACGTCGGCAAAAGGGAAATACATGTAACTGAGTGGATACTTCAAGTCACACGTCTGTGCTGACGCGTTGATGTTGAATTTCATTTCAGTAGTAGCTTTAACGAGTTAATTTCGGACTCCTTGGTCTTAATTTAAATTCTTAGACTGTTTAAAGCTGCTAGCTATGAAAATATAATCTGGCAGTATGTACTGCATTGCGAACTAAGACTGGTAAAATTTCAAATTATCGCCGGCATGTTATGGTAAAAACCTATTTTAGGAATCTCTTAACTGAGAAATCTACTGTGTACTAAGATTTACAATCCGAACTACCAGAGGTAGAAACATTATTCTTACCTGTAAGAGGAAGAAAAATGAGAGAAACTACCAAGAACCAGATATTATTTGCCGTAACTTCCGCCATAGTTCATTCGCCCGATAATTTATTCACAAACTGAAAGAGAAGATTGTCAACTAGCTGATGCAACAATAAAGTAGAGCGCTTTCCATTCGACCAAAAATTCCGAGATTTCCGGTCCGAAACTGAATGGAACGGTAAAAATTCCGGGAAATGTTTTCGAAACTTTAGGAATACGTTTTGAGTGCACCCTCTTTTCCGGAAAATCGGAATAACCGGAAAATTCCGTTCCATTCGACCATTTCTGCTCGGGCCTAGTTTCTCCGAGCCTGGAAATCGAATTCAACATGGCTGATGCAAAAGCTACTAAACATAATATTAGTGTTCTATCTGACAAACGACAAGGTTGTTTACTTGTAACAAGTCCTGCAACCATAGTTAGTAGAGGGGACTGGTTATGAAACCCGGCAAACTTCAAAGGATGATCTCTTTGTTTAAGTTTTAGGTCGGTCACGTGATCGCGACCATGCACAAATAATTTCTTGACACTGAGCCTACAAAGACTTAAAAATTGATAACTGTAAGACAAATAGACTACTAAATAGTTAAAACATCAAAAATTCAAAGGGGAAATTATACGAACGCTTTTTTCGATCCAGTATTGTGAAGGAAGCTCTCTAAATAACAAGGTTTACCACTCAAAATAATATATAAACACATCAGTACATCTTGGAGCTTTGAGCTTTCTCGAAGCTTTTATATAAGTATTCCTTGTTTCAAAAGAGTCCTAGAGGAGATTTTCATTGACGGAAAGCGATATATAAGCTTAATAATTGCATAAGCGTTTGTTGGATCTCGCACGAGTCGAGCAGACTTTGCATAGTACATTTAAAACAGTAATGCGAAATTTCGACACAGAATTACCACTTTTTGAACTTACATTTCTAACTATGACCGCACATTATTCTTCTAGTTCTTCAGTGTCTTCCAAAACGTCCGAAATGGCTTCAAAATCGTCTCCCCAGAGTAGCAGACCGTTAGTACTGTCCGCCATCTTGAATGAACTTGTGCACGGGTCTGTTCAACATCAGAGACCGCGCTATTGTTTAACCCTTTTTGAAGTTTGCCGAGTTTCATAACCATTCCCCTCTACTAACTATGCTGCAACTAAATTCAGTCTTTATCAACGTGCCTCGAAATAGTTTTATGGCGAGCGCAGACTGGGTTCTTATAGCGCGCGCGAGTTAAAAAACACCTACGGAAGTCCACGAAGCGTCTGTGGTGTATTTTGCCTCCTTTTTGAGGGCCACTTTATAGCTAATAAGCAAATTATATTTCTTTAATAATCTCAATTCTTCCTTTGTTACTTCCTCACTTCAGCGACGGTTATGTTTGTGTCACTTGCAGCAACCGAGAAAATTCTCGGCAACAATCGTAGTTTTCCTCGCCGAGAGTCACGCACTGGTCACCCTAAAACACACACCATGCAGAATGCAGACTGTGCGGACCGTGCAGACTGAGTACTTTTTTTCTGACAGTTTACTCGCTTTTTTCGGTTCTACAGTTACATAGTAGTGTTCAATGTTTGTTATTTATCCACAGACCGCACAAAGTCAACATCTGACTCATGATTCAATAAACAAATGCTTTAATTTAATTCCCCACTTCCTTTAGGTTACATGGAAGAATGATGGAAGGTGTGAAGGAAGATAAACCTATGATCTGGAATTGAATGCATGAATTCATTTAAATGTCAACATTCAGTCTACATTTTTTAAAACTTAAGTTTGAGGAGTATTATTAATAGGCCCATGAAAAGCATATTAATGTTGATCTTGTTACTTGAATATTAAATGACTGTCATTCAGTTTGTGTTGAATTCTTATTATTTTTTGACGCCAGACCCCAAGAAAATATGGACTGGCTTCATTAATTACTTACAATACCATTTCGATGAAACCATTTTTCTTTTAAAATTATACTGGTAGTTCTTTCAGTTTTTCAATGTTTATTCAAGGTTCCTTTGAAAACAGTACTGCTCAGCACTATGCAACTGGTTATTACCACATAATCACATCATACAACTTTGCAGACAATCCATCTCCATCACCCATCATAGAAGGAGTACTGATTGGTGACTGAGACTGGCTGAGACAAGCCAGAAACTTGATACTGTATTTAAATCTCACATCAGTAGATAAGTAACAGCACATGAAAATAATCAATGTTCAGGGAACAATCCTTTAGTGTTACCTGATTTTTGTGACAGATAAATATTCGAAGACCCATGATTTCCAGTCACACCACTACTCTTGATTTGCCCAGTAAGAATACATATCTCCTAAACGACACGTTTCCCCTATTTTGCAATTTTTTGTGTATTAAGAACATTGAGGGAATAGGAATGACAGACAAAATAGCATCTCAGATGAAGGTTTGCTTCAAGTTAGTTTCACTTGGACACAGCAGATGCATATTTGTGAAAACAATAGAGAATTATTTACGGGTATCGTTCAAATGTTCACATCTTTAAAATGGCATAATTTGTAGCATACCATATTACCGGGCAAACGTTGGTTGCAAACGAGCTGAACTTTTCATATGTTCGTGTCGAGACGGTATTATTATGCCGACTGTTAACCATCAATTCAACTACATTGGCATAAACTATGCAATAAACAAATGGCAAAAACTCGTGAGCGTTGCATGCATCGGCCTGGCGAGTGCGACTTTTACGTACGCACCAGTTTAGCTGTGTTTGTGTCCAAAAGGTTTCTTTAGACAGGTCCAAACTCTCCTGTAAGACCCTACATCAGGATTATCCGTTCTTGGTTGGGTCAAAGTTGTTTCAGTAGGGGTTTATACTTTATTTGCCGATCTAGGCCAAAATATCTTCGCTCCCATCAAACAGAGATTAGTCCTAGACTTGCAAATACTTATCTACTTTCGAGGGATCGCTCCTCCAACCGTTTTCACTACATAATATGCCTCTTTTTCGGTGTTTTCCTCTTAATTCGCTTTGGTATCTTGTAATATTTAAGCTTAGCGCAGAGCTTAGCGAAAAGTCCGCACGTTCCACTACACTGGTGATACGCGAACGCCTTGCACACAACGTTTCGTGATTCAACAGTATCTTGATATCTGTGCATCGAATCCTTGGGCAGATAAATTGTCTAGATTAATCCGCCCTATAGGGTTGATTTTCGTATATAGTTATGCTTCGAAAATTCATCGCCTCTCACTCTCGCATGATCTCGAAGAGCGGGAGAGCTATTTACCTGGGACTTGGTCCTTTCGCGGTCAAGCCAATGTTTTGGTTTAGCCTATTAGCCAATTAAATTACAGGAAATGTTATATCCAGTTCTGGTTGTGGCCCGGACTGTATCAACAAGGCTTCCAGAACGAGTTGTAACGGATTTTGTCACAAGTCTCAACAGCTGCAGTTTGTTGAAATTCGGAAAATGGTTTCTGTTGATCCTGCATGGAATATTTTAACTTGCACATCACAAAATATGGATGAGGAAATTAATGTCGAAGTTGGTTGCTGTGAAATCATTCAAACATATACACAGTTAATGAAGAGGCAGTCTTAGAGTCAATCCTCCGTCTCTCTCGATAACAGTTCAAGGCTTCTTTTCATTCTGGACAATTCTGCGCTGAAAATTGGAAATTGTTGAGGCTTGTACTCTTGTCCGTGTCTCCTGCATTTGTTCATAACGAATATTTCAGTGGACAAGAAGTGGTCAAGCTCCTTCGCAGGTGGAGTTTTAACTCTCTCATTTGTCATACTGTTACCTTACAATTAGTGGAGAAGAGTTTTCAGATCAGTAGCTATCTGCTTATTTGTGTTTGCCCATTTTTGCTTCTTTATAAAATCGTCAATGGCCTCCTGACTTTCGCCGATGCCAGATTCAGTCTCTACATTAGACGTTTCCAGATCTTCGGGATAATAAAATTCGCTTCGTGAAAATCCGTCTTCCTCGTTCTTATCGTAAGCTCTGTAAAGTATCAATCTTTTAGGTAGCTTCTCTGCGAAGAATGAAAGTATTTACACGTTTTCTTTTCGTAGCTTTCGCTGCTAATTTTCAATTTGCGGGCTTTCGGAAACAGAAAAAATACACAGCTTATGACCCGTATGGCGAAATCCCGACCAAGAAAGAACCAATCAGAACGCTTGGATTTACCTCAAACCTATCTTGCCATATAATAACACAGGATATTCGGAGTTTGACGATCCAATCAGCGCGCGCCTTCAACATTATCCACTGTTTTAGTTTTAGTATAAATTAGCAATTAGATTATGATCTTCGGCCTCATCAACTATCACCTCATAGAAATCGAGAGCGAATAATCTAATATATTGTTTTAGTTGAATTCTAACTGAAATTAACGCAAACAACGGTTCCCAATGATTTTCCCACGCATCATTGCACTTTACCCTTAAACGAAAGTTGCACGTATCGAACTGTCCTTGGCAAATTTGCAGTTGTTTACGCGCGTACCCGCTTTATCAATATTTTCAAGTTTTTAAAGTCAAGAAACCGTAAAAGTGTTTCTTTTAGTCTTCTCAGGAATTTAATCACCCGTTTACATCTAAAATTCCTTCCAAAACTTCGGAAAAACTATAAAAAACACCCGGGGGGGGGGGGGGTACTCGATATATCCCTGGGTGGGGAGGTGCGGCCCGGCCCCTCATACCCTAACCCTGTTTAATAATGGTAATTGAACTGAGTGGAGTGCAATTTGGTCTGAAATCATACGCGTGATTTCAAAATCGAACGAGCGCGCAGCGCGAGTTCGATTTGAAATCACATGTATGATTTCAGACCAAATTGCACGACCCGAGGTTCAATTACCACTTTATTAAATCCATTTTGAAATCGCACAATTTTATGGCCTTAAATTTTAGATTTTGGTGTATTGTTCCGAGCTTCAGGTTTGTTAGAAATAGCGGAACCGGAAACGCTTTTATTTAGTATGCAAATCGTGTCATGTGACGAAAACTCACTCAAGCATAACAAACAAACAAGCAGTTATGAAGTGAACGAAAACAGTCTCTTTCATGCATCAAAGTTCGACTCTCTTCGCCTAAATCAATGATGGAAGACCTTCCTTTCTTCTGTGGTTGAGGCTGAGACTTCTCGTTGTCTTTGGAGAAGGAATTTGAGGGTACAGCCGGTGTAATTCTGCGATGGATTTCTTTTGAGTTGTAAAACTCCTTCGACTGCACGATGCCCAGCTGTGGATAGTTCGATCAATGGCACTGTGGATACCGTTCAATGGTACTCTGCATGATTTTAACGGATTCCAGGTCGTTAGTATCTCTGTTTCTTTTGTGCCCTCGGCGTAGAACTTTATACTCAGGACCTTGTCAAGTTCGTGGGGCGCCGTTTGTTTCAAGATATATTTTTCAAGATGGCGGGATCGGGACTGGCACCAGCTTCGGAGGACGTTCGTTCATTCACTGTTTTGTGAAGCGGGTCGAAAGACTACGTATATTTATTCACAGGGACAGAGTTGAGCTCTTGAATTGCTTCGTTTGCAACTACCGGGAACCTGGAAACACCTTGATGGCTATGAATTTGTTGTGTGGTTTTTGTTTGTTTACGTTTTGCTTGACTGACTCGGCATGATAAGGATCTTGAGCAGATGCTGAAGTAAAAACGCCAAAATATCCGTCTCAATGGACACTGAATGTTGGAAACTTCTTGTGAAGAAGGTCTTCAGCCTGAAGGAGCCCATTGTCATCATTCAGAAACTGTAATTAATTAAATTCACCAATTGTTTTGAAAAAGAAAAGACGACAACAAAATTTTGGCAATACCGATAACCTGTAGTAGCAAAATTCACAACACAGTGGCTTTGTCTTTCATTTTCCTGAAATTGTATTGGTTATGTTAGACTAACCTTGAAATCTGATTGGTTTTTTGTTTTACTGTCCCATTCTCATTGGCTGAGAAAAAGCTGCGATTTAGAGCAAAAAATAGTGCGATTCGTGAATAAATCGCACCCCTGAGAGCCAATCACATTGCAAGGATAACCAGTGATTTCAAAATGGATTTAATAAAGACAAATATCGCTGATTTTCCTACCCTGTTTAAGACAGAATTCCGATTTTTTGATACCCTGTTTAAGACATAGATTAAAAGTTACAGTTACAAATTGTGTGGCTTTCTTGTTGTGTAATCAATGGAAATTTAATGTGCCTGGTATCAATGCCAAAGTCAAAGGAAGTCAGTATGAATTTACAAGAGCTTGTAAAAATTTTGCTGTTTCGTCCAAGAAAAGATATCCCATTTAAGACAAAAATTGACAAATCAATACCCTGATTAAGACAAAAAATGACAAATTCGATACCCTGTTTAAGACAAAAATCCCGAAAAACATACCCTGGCTGGCCGCACGTCCCCATTAAGCCCTTATAAGGGAGTACCCCCCCCCCCCCGGGAAAAAACATCACATTTCGTGGACGACCGGTAACCACTGTGCTCTAATGGCTGATAGTATACGAGTAGCTCAACCAATCAGATTGCAGCAGTTGCATTAGTATACTAGTAGAATTCTACTAATAATGGATATCAATCGAGTATCGATTGCTGAAAATGACGATTAATTCATCGATTGGCATCGATTATTATCGGGAATTATTTTTGCTCTTTTACAGGTTACACTGATTAAAGGTTATTCAGTCATAGTCTACTCAGCCCATATTAGCAGCGTAAACCCATCATAGCGTCGGCATTAAGATGAAGCAAAACCCAACAGAGTCAGTGTTTTAGTGATTTTCTTTTATTTGCATTAGGAAAAAAGCAGGAAGAATAGATCTCGATTTAGGCCAAAAGGAATATACAGTCCAAGCTCTCCTTACGACCACTCTCGTAAGCGATCAGCTCTAGTTAAGACCTAGTCTGCATGTGAACATACTCTCACTAGTCAGAGATGGAGCCAAGAGAGAGCTGGAAGAAAGAGGATAGAGGAGAGAGGAGGGGAAGAGACAAGGGGAGAGTCTGTAGACAAAGGATTAAAGCTGCCGCTCAGCCACCTTGTAATTAACCTGTCATTAATCTGTTAAAAACATGTCTTAATCCTAGCGTGGATACATTGGAATGTAAATAGATCGTACGCCACAATACTATTTGAGGGAAATTACACGCTTTTCTCCAGCTTTTTGTGAATGGAGTAAAATGGAGTGGATCCCCATCCGAGGGGCAGTTCCATACAAAACGAATGGAGGTGCTTAACGAAAATTTTGTCACGAGCCCCTAAGAAGTTCCAATATCCTATATTGTGGGCGTGGCTTAAAATTTTATTCCTCTTTGGAATAAAAGCGCTGGTTGAAAGAAAAATTAAAGATTGTCCTCTGAGAATTTGGATCAAAAGAAAACCGTAATGACAAAAGAAAGACCTAGAGATACAGTATTTGCTTAGATTTGTACAACAACATGTAGTGAAGTATGACATTTTTCGATATTGCAACATAACCAAAAACGTAAAATACTGTTTCAATCTGAAGCGATCCTAATTCCTCTAAACGCAGCGAAGAAAGCAATCTTAGCCAACTAAAGAAAACTAGTTTGGTTCCCACGGGAAAACTGTTTCTGTACCCAGTGACAAAGTTGCTCTCAACCCAGCGACAGGAGTAATTCTGACCGAGCTGGAAAACAATTTGGTGGGTAGCTAAATTAAATTATTTTGAATCCAGAATCTAGAACAACTCGAAGGCTAGCTATTAGCGACAGAAATCAATTTCCATGTGAATATATGAAATTTCATATATTTGTACAGCGGAGAATGATACGAAGATTGATTGATCATCTCAGTTAGTCAGGGTTGAACGGGATTCGAATCCATGACCTCTGCGATACCGGTGCAGTGCTCTGCCAACTCAGCTTTCAAACCATCTGGGAGCTTTTTTAATTTCACAACTGCCTAACTTGTGTGCGTAACTGCGATGATCAGTCATGTCTTCGTATTATTCGCCTGGCAGATTATGAAAAAGACTGACCTTGCCTTGTGTCTGTAAAGAGGAGGAAGAGTGTCCGAAATCTGTAGTTGGCGTTACGCATTGCGTTACGCGTAGAATGTCTGGTCACGCGCCTAGCTTAAAGTTAATTGACATATGAGTCGTATGCTTGAGAGAGAGAACAGTGTTCTAGATGTTGATTGTCGAATGTGAGAGAAAGTACGAGTGTTCAGAAAAGATTGTGAAGTTGTACAGTTCTCAGACGCAAGGAAATGAAGATTGTGAAGCCCACAGATGAGAGGATTTCTTGCACTCTTTGGAAAATGATTTTGACACTCTCATCTCCACATTGTCCAAAAATGGACAAAAAATCAATGTGGGAAGTTAAAAAAATTTCAAGATTTCTGTCCACGGGACATAGAATCCTGCCATCTTGCGGCTGCAAGGCGCTTGAAACTATGGTCGCTAAATGCGAACTTGTTCTTTGAGGAACGTCACCAGTTGACTAAATTTGCTTAATAGGTTCATTTAAACCATATGTTACAGAGAAAATTTCCCTTCAATATTTTGGGATTAGCAGGCACTGTGGCCTTCTTCTCTAACGAAGCCCGATTAACTCAGATTTAAATGTTTTTCTGGACATGTTCTCTCCAAAACGAAGTCGGTGACCCCAATTTTTTTTTACATTTCTGACATCACTAACTCATCATCTTTCAAGGTAAAATTTTCAGGAAAAAATCAATGTTCGAAAATTTTGGCGCGAACGTCGTTAACTGTAGATACCAGCACCAAACTACCACCTTCCTGGAGTGTTGTATGATGATTTATACATTTATGCGATAGCAACATTAAAGTAGAAACTACACTAGTGCCAAACATGGTGTTGGAAAAGTTTACTGATGATAATTGTATTACTTAATATTTTAGTCCCAGCCAGGCTAACTAATGTCAGTGGTGACCTGACTGTTCCTGAACGATCAAATGCAATATTGTTTTGCAAGGCTACTGGCAGACCACAAGCAACTATCACTTTGTCTAGAGAACTGGAGGATGGTAGTACTGAAGTACTGCAACAGGGCCCCACCATAGCTTGGGACTTTCTAAACATCAGAAGAAATGTTTCTGGAACATACCGCTGCACAGCTGCTAATGGATTTACAAGTGATAGCAAAGTACTTAAAGTGAATGTTGCATGTAAGTACATACCATAAGCCAAGTCTTTATCTGAGTAAAGACCTTTTGCGGTATTGAATGGTATATTCTTGGGTTGGAAGGGAAAGGCATGTTACCATGATTACCAGGACCCAAAATGTAACTTACAACCGCTTTGTTTCAGGGTTTTCAAAACTACATCTTTAAAATAATAATAATAATAATAATAATAATAATAACAACAACAAACAATTTATTGATCGGTAACAAACGCTAACATTAAAATCCTATATACAATTAATTCGCTAAAAAAAACCTATTCCGTCAAAACACTATTTACAATACAATATTTACAAAACAATATTTACAATATGAATGTTGTGCCGCGTAGCACTGGGAACACAAATAGTGGAACCAGAGAATTAACTCTGAAGTGTAAATTATAGTGCTACTTAAACCCATGAATAACCCACCGGGCGTTAGCCCTAGTAAAGGGAAACAGGGAACCACACGAGGCAAAGAAAAAATCTTTTGACCTCGGTGGGAATCGAACCCACGACCTCCGGAATAGATCTACCGTTACTCTGCCGACTGAGCTACAAGATCGCACAGAGAAAGTCGGGGACGATTTTAGATGGTGAATCGCGGCGAAGAGAAAGTAAGGGTACATATGAATGTTGTGCCGCGTAGCACTGGGAACACAAATAGTGGAACCAGAGAATTAACTCTGAAGTGTAAATTATAGTGCTACTTAAACCCATGAATAACCGAGGTCAAAAGATTTTTTCTTTGCCTCGTGTGGTTCCCTGTTTCCCTTTACTAGGACTAACGCCCGGTGGGTTATTCATGGGTTTAAGTAGCACTATAATTTACACTTCAGAGTTAATTCTCTGGTTCCACTATTAATATTTACAATGCACTATTTACAAGAAGAGCACTTAGATTTGGTCAGAAAAAAAAATTTCAATTGATGAAAAACGAGACAAATAATAATCTCGTATAAGAACTTTGTAATAATAATAATATTATTATTATTATTATTATTATAAATTATTATTTGATGCTTTTTATAATTGTTATTAGTAGTGGTCTTAGATAGTCATCTTTCGACAATTCTCTTTCATACACATAGAAGAATGTAATATAGGGTTTAATATTTTAATATTTCATATTCTTGAATCTGTAAATAGTCTTTTTTTTAACCTATGAATAAAGTTCTTATTATTAAAAAAACAATTATAAATTATTATTATTATTATTATTATTATTATTATTATTATTATTATTATTATTATTATTATTACTATTTTTCGCGTACTATTTTTTTAATTGGAAGCCATTTATCAAGGGGGTCTATAGAATAGTGTACAGTGTTCTCCAGCAAAATCGTTTTGGTGTGCTAGAAATTAAATGCACCAGAAGGCACCTCAGATTTTTAATTCTTTTCCCCACACTGCCACCTTTTGTTGCAACCTAGCTACGCTCCGCCTACTTCACGATTTGCTCCAGCTACTTTAGTTCAGTTTGAAAGCCCTACGCTGCAGGATTTTCCGGTTTTTTGCTTTCAAATGCTTTCAATGGGCAATTGTCTGCCTTGTTACTTGAACAACAATCGCAATAAAATGATTATTTCCACCCTTTTAGTATCACTTCGAGGGCATATGTCATACTGCATGGTTGCAAATAAACCTTCGTCCCTCTAGATTACTTTGTTTTCTTGTTGAAGTAGGAGTTAGCCCACAGTTACATGTATCTTTCCTTGTATCAGACATCCTTGTGTATTTTTCATTTACGAGAACTTATGGTGGAACATATTTTTTCTAACCCTTTAAATTTACAGATCCTGCTAGGATTGTTAAACTTGTAAGGGAACATGAAGTTGCATCACAACAGAGTGTGTCTTTGGTCTGTCAAGCAGAAGGAAACCCCCAGCCTACTTATTCTTGGACACCATGTTTTCCACAGCAAAGTGTGTGTCATAAAAGCGAGCTAAATTTTCAAGCCAGTGACAAAAGTGTCTACATGTTCACCTGCAAAGTGGAAAATTACCTGGGCAGTGATACAGGAAATACCACTCTATGTAAGTTAACAAGAGCAC
>JAHPZR010033068.1:2500-20000 GCA_019787425.1 Platygyra sinensis | reverse complement strand
CGCTTGTAATTCACAAGATGAACATGTGCAGCGAAAACATCCTGTTGAAACTAAATTTAATTTTGAGTCAGGCAGAAGGCAGAAATAACTGGAGACTTAAATGTTTTAAGTCAGACTGGAACGCTGTGATTCTAAAGAAGCGAAGATATCTGTTTCCTTGCTTAATTTAAATGTGATTAAGATCACAACGTCGACATAACTTAGGTAAAATCGGACTTGTCAGGAATAACAATCTCGCCGATTTTCTATGGATGCTTACGAGAAAAGAACACGCACTTGGAACGCTTGGACAATACTACTGACAGAAACGATATTCTGAGGAAGGTAACTAATTCATCAAATTGTATTTTAATTAACGTTGCTATATTGCAAAAGAGGTACAATATGGCTTTCTTATAAGGTGTCGACAATTTATAGATTTAATTGAATTTGTCAAATTTTCCGCCACAATTTGAGAAACTTCACTTCTTGTGGAGCACGTCCTATTATAAGCTTTAGAAATAACAAACTTTTTGTTTTAACCTACCGTGGCTGAGCTGGTTTCCATGAAAACACCGATAGCACTTGTATTTTGGCTCATAAATAAGCCGAAGGTGGACTGTGTAAATAATTGCATAACTTTCGTCACACGTAACACGTCCGCTTTGAAAAGAAAAATGTATTGCAGCAACGACAACAAAACGAAGAGTGCGGCAGCAGCCATTCGAATCAAGCACTGCCTGGAACAGAAATGGAAAAAGAACGCGTCAAATGCTTTTACCTCCTAGCGTTCTTTAGCCTCACACACAATAATTTGAATTTATGAAAAAATGCCCGCTTCCCGAAGCATTTAAATCTGCGATTTTTCAACCCTGTCCCTTAAATTTATGCCCTATCGCAAACCTGCCTTGGCGCCCTATATCATAAAGTTTGAGCTTCCTGGATCTCTTGCCTTATCAACTATATATCGATAATGATGAAAAACTAGCTTCTTTTAAAAAGACTGAACACACCAAATACAAGCCGACTGAAGTGCAAAAACCGTGCCCAGTTCGAGACCAAAATGACCAAATTGGATAATCTATTTCTGACCTAAATGTCTCAAAAAAACATGCCCTCTCAGGCTGGGCAGACCTATACCGACATAAGGGAGTGCCCCTCTCTCCTTGGGCAGAGTCACAGGAAAGTATCACAAATAAACACATTTCGAAGTGCGGTAATGTGTAGAAAACTTGAATTAAGTTATAGCTCTTCCTTTTCTACCATAGTTTCAGTACTATATCCCGCCTCGACGAAAAACCCCAGGCTCTGGCAACTAAGCGAATCACAAAGCAGCGCGTTAGCACAAACCCCCTCACCCCGGGACTTCACACGCACAAGATATCAAAACACGAGCCTTTCTGAGACTGGATATCTTTCCGGAAACGAAACACTCTTTCTTTCTGAGAAATGGCTTCCTGTTGTTTTAAACATCGTTACGGACATTACATAACTAGAGTTAGCAGACACAGTGGTTGTTGGATCAATGATATCAAATATTGTAATACCTGGATTTTCCTCCACATCATTTGCTCGCCTTATACACTTATGTCCAGGAATGAAGGCTGATGAGATTCAATGCACTTTATGAGTAAAAAAACATATTACTTCATATTTCACAGAATTATGTATGCTTTGGTGATTTTTTAGTAAAGAGGACACTTAAAAATAATAATAATTAAAATAAATAACTAATATTTAAACAGGGTAACCCCTTCAGTCACAGGACTACCAACAGGGGCCCCTGTATAACATAAAATAAAATAATATGTATAAATTATATATATTTATAAAACCAACCACTTTAACAAAATACAGCTAAAAATATTATTGAGAAGCTTATAGAAAATAAAGAATAGGATTCTTTGTGATGCTTATCATAAAGAGTATGAATCTCATTAGCCTGCCTTTCTGGACATATCAGGCCTTATAAACAATGGGATGTTAACATTGTAGCACATCATTTGTGTAAACCAAAACATCACCTCATTCGACAACTTGTAATGTCCAACAGCGTCTTTTAATGTTTGCAAGTAAAACATATTTAAGTAAAACTTCACTGATAAGCATCATATTCCAAAATCGCCCTCGCACACGTGAAAAAGCATCCTTGGCTTTGACAAAATTGTTGTGACAGCCGATCCCTGAGCTGTGTTGTTCGATTTTTGTACCCACGATAGCGGCTAATAACAGACAACAGTAATCAGTTTGAGGTGTAACCCACACTGATAGTTCAAGTCGATAAATACTGGCTTGTGAGATACTCGTGAGATACTTGCAACCTGCACCGGATTTAAAGCCAATGAATCTGGGCTTGCGAAAGCATCTTAGCTTCAGTTCAATCCGCACTTAACACAAGGCTAGTCTAGATATGTTGCCATGCGTGAGTAACAACTCCTGTAACGCGGAGGAAACTCCACTAAGCAACACCAGAATGAAATAACAAAGAGCAAACATGGCAAAGTAGTGTAGTTAATTTTCGAAATGAAAGAAAGAAAACCAATCATAGACAGCACGACAGAGCAATTTGAAAGAGGACATAACTTACCTTGAACAAGTACTATTAATTTGCGACGGAAAGCTCTTCAAAATTTTCCCAACAAAGGGAAAACGGCTGCAATCTAATACACAATGACAACATGGTTGAAGCAATGGCCGAGGGAACACTTGAAAACAATCGCAATTGCTAGTACCCAGTCTCAGCCTGCATATTCTGGGAGATCTGTCACGTGTCATTTCGTTCTCAAAGTGATACACTGACACACTGACTGACAAACAAGTTCTGCCTCTGACTTAGGGGTCTGTATGCAGAACACAGGACCCCAAAAATACTACTAACACTTTCACCCTTCTTTAGCCGATTTAGCATTGTGATAAACGCTGGATTGCCAAGCGAGACAATGGGATTTCCAATCGTAGTGATGATACTCGATTACTTTTTCCTTTACTTCATCATTGTGAATAAAACCATTTACCGAAAGTTATCATCTGTCTTTCCGTTTCTTGTGTTAAAGCAATAGTCTGGAGCCTTAAATCATTCGTTTTTATCGATTGCTTAATGTTGCGTTGTTTGTAAGTCCTCCACCTTCAACTTTCTGCAGATCTTTCTCAGCTACCCTACAAGCTGAGCCGCATCGATCTTGTTTGCAACCAAGTCCGACGGCAGAACTCGAAATTCTCGACAAATTGTGCATGTTTTGGTATTATACAAGCGTTGAATTTGACACATTGATAGCGCGCAGTCACCAATATGAACATTTTCAGGTATAGTACGAAGTTGGACGTCCACTGGTTTCCATTAAAAAAAATTATTAAAAAATCATAAAATTCATCTATCAACCCTAGTTTATCTCTCGTGTGGAATGCGTCTAGAAAACCGCTCCGAATTTGTCGCGATCACATTTTATGCTCAACTGATAAACAGCGGCCATGCTGAAAGTTCCATGGCAGACGAAAAGCATAGTAAGCTTTCTTCTTCTTCTTAATAATAATAATAATAATAATAATAATAATAATAATAATGTTTATTTCTTATATTGCGTAGTCTAACATGCGATAAGGTATGATCGAATGCGCATTACAACATTAAAATCTTTAAGTAATAAATAGCGAATCTAATAATAACAATAATAATAATTTACAATTTCCAGAAAACAATAAAACTAAAATATGGGTTAATAAGGGAACTAATAAAGAGCTAATTTAAAAAGATGTGTCTTTAGTAAAGCTTTAGAAGTGGTCAATGATTGGCATTGTCAAATTTCTAGAGGGAGTCGGTTCCATACTTTGGGCGCGACATTTTCAAACGCCCTATCCCCTAGTGTCTTTTCTTGAAGGTAAACACGTTGTGAATGAACATCACGTAATACGAAAACGCCATGACGCCATACAGAAAAAAAAAATGTCCTCACGTGGTTTCCATTCAATGTACCACGTGATTGGTTTGAAACAAACTCGCACATCAAAAACGTTACTCTGAAGGAGGCAAAAAAAAAATGTGCTAGATGCACAAATTTAGAGAGAAAATGCAGATTTATGCCATTTAAGCCCTTCATTCATTTCAGTAATATTTTAAGCAGGAAAAATTACCTCTACTTGAAAAAAAGTGAGAAAAACTAATAATTCTAATCATACGTCCCTTAATAACGTAAAAACGTAAGGTAACGTAAACTAATCCTCAAAAACGAACATGAGCAAGAACTTCGCAGGGAGTTTATTGAATGAAAACCCTAATTACCAAATGGAATTATGAAATTGAACTTGGCACTATATCAGGAATTGATCAGTATGAGAATGTACTCTATACTACAAAGTTTGGTAATGTATCAGGAATCGCACAGTTCAAGAGATAGGCCGCTGGACTAATTGTGATCTGTCGGTCAAACACCCGCCCACTCGATATAACGGTGCTGAGTCGCGTACTAAAAGCATACCAGCTTTCGTCTTCAGGCGACAAAAACAATGTTGGGCAACCTTATCGGTTTCAATTAGGCGACGAGAAGTTTAAAAGGTAGAGTGGCTTAATTGAAAATGAGTAAATCCATCCGAATAATTAATGCGGTTCATGTTGTTCAGCTATTCTTACACTTCATGCAGTATGGACCAAAGGTCATTCGAGATTGATATACAAGTAAACTAAAAATAAGGAACGATTCTCTTGGTTTTTCTCTTCTTCTTCGTCTTCTTCTTCTTCTTCTTGCTATTGTAACGAGTACTGCTAGAAGTCGATAACATAAGTCGTATAACTAGACAAACTCGTAAGCCACACATATCCGCAATGCGGAGCTATCTTTTTATGCCGGTAATTCCATTTCATACAAAGGTTAGCTCATGTCAGTCATCGTTTGCTGTAAAGTCTACAGGTCTGCTCATAGAGCACTTTGATTATTTAAACACTTTATTTTGTGTGAGTTTTAACCAGCTGAAAGTTGTTGAAGTGAATGAAGCTCCTGTTCATTTTTTTTTCGCCATGTTAGTTTGAACTTATTTCGTCACTGTTTATTCCAAGGTGTGGAAGTGTGATTGTTGATCTGGCTCTAAAGTTCAGTGCCACTGTAACAGAAAGCGAAGTACTTTCTATACTTCAAGATGCTGTCAAAGATGGAGAGTTTGGAGATTTTAATGTGACTGCCATAACTGGCACACGATGCGACCGTGGAATAGCATCCACACCTACCAGCTCATCTGACAGTATGTTGCCATAGCATATCATTTACATTTTTGTCCTCTGTGTTCCGGTTTTTCAGAGGCCTTAGCGAATTATGGAGAATCCGCGAGGCGACGCTTGTGTGTTATTGTTAACATTATTTTACTATTCGGCTAGCAAGTCAGAGAAAAATAATTCTTCACAATGGAGATCAGATAATAATAGAACTCTCACACTAAAACAAACAAGCAAAACATTATCTTTATTTAAGACCGGCGAAAATTCGTTTTCCGCGTTTCCGCGCTTTATACATCTCCTTTGAGTGGGCGCTTAGGGTCTCTGCTTCCCTTCAGGTGGGTGCCGTTATAGCTAAATCTATTTCTTATAAATTTTTGTGCGCAACAATAGAAAACCTCGTTTTTCTCAAAGTCCCTTAGGTTATATGCAGTTTCTCGCCTCTTGCTAAATGAGCTTCATGTATTTTGTACTTTGAAGATATCTAGTGACCTTAGAAAAATCTGACATTTGAGACCGATTTTAAGAGTCGAGCGCCAGGAAATCAATACATTTAAGTGCAATATAGCTAGTGGTTTGAGTTTACCAAGATCGCACCAAAGGGTGATAAAACTTCTAGATCTTGCAGTTGTCAAGGATTGATGGGCAAAAAGGAGAGAATGATGGAAAACCAGGTTCGAGCAGCCAGCCATCCAGCAAGTCAGATAGAAAGACAGTGAGATTTAAATGCAATGTTTAACACAAGCACGTGGAATACATTTGCTTTAAAAGAGACCTGATGATGTCTTGTAATTATATTGCAGTAACAAGTGATTGTGCTTGCAGCTGTACTGCACTGAGAGTTGTGATCGGTGTCCTTGTTGTCATAATCGTTGCTCTTGTTGTCTGCATCTTATGGCTTCTCAAGAAAGGTGAGTAATCGAAATATTCTGAATATCTCTTGCAGACTACTTCACTTGTTACTACCTTACCTGTCTGTGCCAAATCTCCGAGCTTAAACTTATGGTATAGGACGTAAATATAAGTTACATAACTGAACCAGACAACTGAGACACTAAGTGTTAATGTCAGGTATGGGAAGTTTTTTTTTTCTTTCTTTCTTTCTTGTTGACAAAATTGTTACGCTTCTTAAATCCTTCATCATCCTTCCTTGCAACACTGACACCCAACGTGGCTAATAATGGTTCTCGCCAGGCCTCTGGCTCTGTTCTGTTACTTCACATATAATGAGAAGTGTTACACATCTCTCTATACTTTCTCCTAGATAATGTTAATCAATTCATTTTTCTCCCTTTTAGGGGCTGCAACAAGGGATAGGTAATCTTATTAGACCAGTGCATTTGTATTAGTTTATTTCCTCACTTAGGTCTTAAATACTACATGATCCACTGAATTATGTCACTATTTGAAATGTGCAATTTCAGTGGAGAAATTAGACGTGGTGGCCTGGTGTTTAGTGTGTTGGACGCTGCTCTAGCAATTTGGGTTCCAACCATGCCAGGGTCATCAATTGGATTTGTTCTTGAGCAAGACTTATCATTCTCACTGTGCCTCTCTCTGCCCAGGACTATAAATGTGTATTAAGGAGTAACTTTCACCTCATTAACGGGAAGTAGCAGAAAGCTCCAAGTCCTTTCAAAACTCGTTGGTACTTTTGGGGTAAAAAAGCCTTTTATTTCACAAGTATAATAGGCTAAATTCTATTTTTTTTTCCAATCTACTACCAGGACCATGTAAACCTAGTCCAGAACATATTACTTTTAACATTCTCACACTAAAACACCTAGGAACGAGTTATAGCAATGCATTTTAAAGAGCCACATGCTACAATATGAGCATTTGTTCCCGGAATATGGATTTTGTTCATAAGAAAAAAAACTTGTTTTTTTTTTTTTTTAGGGCAAATCGAGAAGCATCTAATGGAGAAAGAGGCAAAATAAAAGTAGGTCTTAACATGACAACAGGAAAAATATAATTGAAAGTAGTCAATGGCTGCCGGGCCCCACTTAGAGAGTTAACTGAGTGTAATAACTTAACTCGGTTAAAGATTGGCTATAACGAAATATAACGGGGTCATATTTTATGAGCAGCTGCACTGAAAAAGTTATGAAGTGGGTTAACTCAATTGACGTTGGTCATGAGTTAAATCAACAAACTGGCAGATCTCGAGGACCATGTTCTCATATTCTCGATTCTTTTTCTTTGTTTTCGTTTTTTTTTCCCCTCAACTTACGACTAGGACAGTCCCTGTTCCTTCTAATGCACAGTACGCAGTTCTTTCGAATACGTTGTTAATTTTGCCTAGACGTCAGAGCTTTTTCCATCGCTGTCGAACTAATCGTCCTCGAGTTTCGGTCTATTTGAGAAATCAGCGACGGTTTGAGGAAATCATCAAGAATTCTGCCATGATACAGAGCACCTTCGAATGAGCTTCGACTCCTTTCAAGCCCGTTTGACTTATTCCGTCACCATTTATGGCAAAAAGAAACACTCGCTTGCCAAGTTGACTGATTTGGAAAAGGTGGCGCATATTGAAAAGGACACCAGTAACGCACTTGAGTAACAACTATTGCGAGAATTGTTATAAATGTTGTTACCAGACACCATATTCAGAAGATCATGCGGCGAACAACATTTCACACGCAAACCGTGATGTTTGACATTTTCAAGTGCTGATCAGACTGCTGATAAGAGACCACTAACCTGGGTTAAGGTGATTCCTCAGAAATGAATTTTGCCGATGATTGTTTTTTTTAAACTTTCTCTGAATGCTCTCTACCAAGCACTGTATCGAAAAAGACAATAAAAACGATAAGTCACCGTACTCACTTAAGAGATGTGACAGGCCAATCTCACCCCATTTATACCTGTACTCGTGCTAATCACGTGCATTATTCATCGGTCCACGTGACATTTTTCGGTAGCTGAAAGCGTGGATCATTAAAGTAATTCTTGGGGAAAAAAAACTTTAGAGGTAGAGAATGTCGAGCATATGGAACAGTATCCTATAAAATCACACCATTTAATACGATGTAGACGTAAAGCGTTCTAATAATCGTTGTTTTTGCGGTCACGATTTGTATCACAAAGTGGCGGTTTTGTGCACGCTTTCACCTATGTCTTTTTTTCCATCCAATGATTTTCTTCTTATTTTTTCAAAGTTAAAAAAGATAATACGTGCACAATCATTATGCAATAAAAATATAGGCCACCATGCTCTTTTAAAAGAAAATGAGCATTTATCTCGCTATCGAGCCTAGCTTACGAAAAGACGAAATAAGCGATCGCATCACGATGCTTAATTCGAAAATATATCGGTTACTCTTGCAGTGCGGCCACGTCCAATATACAATATCACACGACCGACCTTTTACTTGACTGTAATTAACCCCTTGTGGTGGGGAGAATGTTCAGACCATCAACAAGTCATTCAGAGAGTCTAGCCGGAATGAAGCTGGCTAGATTGATATTGAGAATCAAACGTTTTTTCTTTAAGACGTAAAATGACGCTATTATTTCTAAACAGACGCCATTTTAGCTTAATAACAACAAGCTTTATTACTAAATTAAAAAGTTAAACTTAATTTACTCAATATAATATGCTAACAAAAAGAAAAAGGTAACGTTTACCCAGAATAACTGAAAAGCTAATCAAGCTTTGAGCCATGCCTGTGAAAATGCGGTTACCATGGAAACATTAAGATCCAATGGAATATGATACATATATTTTAAGTTTCAATCAATCCTCTGGTCTGACATGCATGTCTTAGGTAAAGTGATTTTCAAACCATAACTGTGTGTTAATATTTTTTCGCGCATCAGACTCAAGTTGAAATGAATGACATTCGACTGGACGAAGATCCCGCCAGGATTCAAACTGCTGGAGCTTCCCCTCAAAGCCAATACACGTCACTGAATCAGGCTTCTCGATTACAAAACGTGTCAGAAGACGGAATAAATAATGTTTCAGCAAACGCTTCACAAAGCAGCCAGTACGCGCCTCTTCATCCGTCGACACGCTCCTGGGAGGTTGCTAGACAACACGTGACTCTAGAAAAGATAATTGGTAAAGGTGCGTTAGGACAGGTTGCTAAGGGAACAGCAAAAAGTCTTCGAGGAAGACCCGGGAAGACACAAGTGGCTATTAAAAAGTTAAGAGGTGTGAAATGTTTTAAAAATATTGGTAACAATTGTGCAGAGTATGTTACAGTCTTTCTAATCATCCATTTCTAGCTTGGAGTCCTGGAAGACTTAAAATATACGCATTATTCTAATGATTTGGAGCTAGTACTCCGTTACAGTAATAGGGTTTATGTGATATCATGATATCATTGATTTCGCACTGATAACAATTAGTTTCTCTTTTAATTGTTTTCTAAATCAATCAAAAGAACAAAGTTTTTGTTATGTCATGAGGGTTGTTTTCGTTTTCTCGATAGCTTGGTCACATTATAGTTAAAAGCAGCAACACAAGTCTTTCTTGTTGAGTTTTAAGACTTTTATCTGGGATTATGTTGCAGAGAATGCGCCTGAGGCAGACAAGAGGGACTTGTTATCAGAACTTGAAATAATGAAACAGCTTAAACCTCATCCTCATGTCATCAAGCTACTGGGATGCGTCACTGAATCTGGTAAACTTTGGACTAAAAACCCCTAAAGAAATGGTGTTGTTTTGGAAACTTTTGCGACTCTGTTCTTTCCCGTCTTCTTGCTGAGTCACTTCATGAATATATGAACACGTTGTGTTTGGAACCTCATTGAATAGAAGAGATTATTTTTAGTCCACTAAAATTAAAAGAAAGTTTCATTATGTAGGTTTTATTATACGCTATTTTTCACAGTCAAGTATAGCAGTTTGTTACATTAGTTAATGCAATTAATGTATTCCTGTTAATGTAGTTAATGTATTTTTTTGTCATTTTCACACGACTTCTAGGAAGAATAGTTTTTATAATAAGATGTAGTGTTTAAGTAAAAGATTGTTTGATTGAGTGATTGATTGGCATACAGTCCCTCAAAATAGAGTAATTTTTTCAACTCAACTATACTTTATCAGTGAAAATCATGAAAATTGCCTTTGTCCAAATGGATCCCATCATTGTTTAATATCACCAGAGTCTCTTTTCTTCCCAACGGAAATGTCTCGTTTTCTTCTTAGAGCCGTTGTTGGTGCTGATAGAATATGTTCCGTTTGGAGACCTGCTGGGATACCTAAGAAAGAGCCGTGGACTGAATGACACTTATTACAAAGACCCAGATATCAAACCAAAAACAAGTCTGACATCAGAACAGCTAATGAAGTTTGCTTGGCAAATTGCTGATGGAATGTCATATTTGTCATCGAAACGTGTAAGTAATGTACTGAGTTATTGGACCTTTATGTTTTGCGCCCTTGTTGATCTATTACTTATTTGCACGTTTTTGCTGTAAACCTCTAGCTCCAGCGGTTTCCACGGCGCCATGCATGGTTGTAACCTTGTACTGTGACTCGGATGTAACGAAACTATTGTCATGCACGGTAATAAAATCGTTATGCGAACGTTATGAATAGCGCGATCCAGTATAGCGAAAAGATTTTCCCCAAAGGATCGTCCTGATTGTAGGAGCTTGAAGTGTCTTTTTTAATTCATTTAGAGAAGATATACACATGTCATGGCTTGGTATATCCTTTCTCTGTAGTCATACTGATCGCCCACTGCATAACGGGAATATTTCTACAGGTGTAATGAGAAAAAGTTGACTTTGTGTCCTATTTTGTGCTGTCATAGTTTGCCGGGTTTTTTTTTTCTGTAACCTCATTACTTGAAGTAAGAAACATTAACCAAAGCAGTTCTTACAATACTTTGTAATTTGTGTGTACTGCTTGTCGATTTTTGCATGTGAATGGAGTTTAACGTTGAGATGCTTGATCGCTAGCAATTGGCAAATATTTGATATATATCCTTCTGCTGCAGATTATCCACCGAGACCTGGCAGCTCGTAATGTGTTGGTTGGTGAAAAAGAAACATGTAAAGTGACAGACTTTGGAATGGCTAGGGATGTTCAGCAGGACAACATTTACGAACGGAAATCAAAGGCAAGAGACAAGATGAAGGGGCAAGTCCCAGAGTCTTGTCTCTTCAAAAACATTCTTATCAACTGTTCCAGGGACAAGTCTTTGAGACAAGATGAAAATAATCTAACCACAGATCAGTATTTATTTTAATTATTTTAAATGCCCACTTTGGCTAACGGTTAAAAATGACAGCTTCACTTAGTCGCTATGGTGGTTAAGGTACATTTTTCATTACCCTGGTATATCTATTTATTGTAACAATTTCAGTTTTGCTTTTGAAGAGCAAAGAGTGAAAAACAATCCCTTTCTGTCGAGATTTTGAGGAGGACCTTCGCCCTAAGTGCCCTCATGCACACACTACAAGGGAGTAGTCCTTGCAACTTGTTCCCTTGTGTAATCTCTTCAAGACATCAGACTAATCCCAGGGACTATTCCGGTGGCTTACAAAACTTTATAATTATACCAAAATATCGAGTATGTAACGACTGAGTCCTATATCAAATCACAGTACAGACCTTGTCTGCGGCTTTGTCAGCTAAAAAGTTCTGTTCTTTCCCTAGGGGCGCCTACCTGTTAAGTGGACTGCAATGGAAGCGCTCCTTTATGGCACATATTCAACAAAAAGTGACGTGTGAGTACATGTACCCTAAATTAACGTTATGTACCAATATTTTTCGTACAATGGCTTACTCCAAAGTCAGGCACCACACTTCATGCTTCACTTGTCTTATAATAACAACTTCTCTTGCTCGTCGATGAGAAGACCGAAACGATATACTGCATCAATTAGTGTTAACTAATCCTGCGGATAAATCACTATCCAATAGATAGCGAGGTTTGTTTTGCCAGCACTTTTTCACTGGATAACGATTTATCCGGTGAATAGTGTTAGTCCAGATTTGTTGTTTTTATTTATATATAAACAAGGATTTTACCTAAGACATGCCGGAGATAAAGTTCTCCAAGAAACCTGCATAATTGTACATATTTGTTTTGACCAAGCGTAAGGCCAAGATGGCTAGAAATTGCCCAAGTTCTTTCTTTGTGTGTTTAAGGACCGAGACGGAGTCGAGGTCCAAAAACTCGCAAAATATGCAGCCATCTTGACCGAACAAGCTTGGTCAATAAAGCATTTATTATATGGCATCTGAGGAACTTTTTGTCGCGGAACACGGCGGGAAGTCCCGAGCGGAAAAAATACTGAGGTCCATCTTGCCCGAGCAGCCAATCACAGCGCGCGATTTTGTTCATCTTGCCTGCTCATGGAGCACTAGCTAACCATATAATTAAGCTTTTTATGACATCATCCCTTAGAAGGGCAGTGATATATATAATAGCATGCAGGAAACAAGCCCAAGAACTTGCAATGCCATTTTATTAAGTAACAAATGGTATTTCTAACGATTGAGCCTGCGAATTAGGTAGAAATAAATATTTTGTCGGCACGTGATACGACAAGGCCTGGGGCTTAGGCCCGAGCGTCATGGGTAATGACGCAGTGGTATGTAAGAGGGAGTATAGCACGTGGTATCTATCTAGGCCTTCGGAACCAACCATCGACCTTTAGCTGATGCCAAGTTTCTTCATAGGTAATTTATTTTGTTTGAATTGTAAAGCATCGTAGGATGGGCTGCTAACTGCGCATAGAGTTTGGGCCATGGTTCCTACCCAGATTTCCTATCGTATTTTTCCCCAAAAGGGTTTTTTTGGCAGGTTTTTTCTGGCCTCCGTATAACCGTAGTACTATCTTTGTAAGCGGTTGCCCAGCTCTTTTAATCTCGTCTTGTTAGAGTTCAGATGTCAGTGCCCTATACCCTATCTTGAGTGTGTAAGGTTTTGCTTCGTACGAGGATTGTGTATGGATTGTATATGGTATTATGGATTGTATATATGTTGGTTCCCGGTAGGCATCCCAAAATAAACTTATTTGGTTTACACTGCTGTGTTATTTGTTGTGAAGTGGAGACAAAATGGTTTATTTTCATCATGTCATAAGTATTATTTAAACAATTTTTTGTCTGACAGGTGGAGTTATGGAGTTCTCCTCTACGAGATTTTCACGATAGGTAAGCTAAGGAGCGGCTTGCAACTTCCACATAGTTTACTGCGCCTCTCCATAACATGCTTAATCAACGGTCGCGTGCTTCTCTATCAGCAATCATCTTTGCGGCGCTTTTAGGGCACAGAAGCTAACTTTCATGTTTTCAAAACCCAAATTTGTGGTTTGTGAGAGGTAGATTTCGATCCATATTGTTTGTTTCTTTTTTCCAAGGATCATTAGTGGTCGTCGTAATTATCATTTACGGCAGCCAAATTACTATCGTTAGTCAGTGTTCGGAAGCTAGAGCGTCAGAAGCTAGAGCGTCCGGGTTCAAATTTCTTTCTGACCCTAGCTGGAGCTTCTTTACCATAGACCCGAGTTCAATCAATTCTTGGAATTCGACCAAGGTTGTAAGATGGCTAACTGGTCTGCTTCCTCTCAAATAGCATTCATAATTTGTTTTATTCTGTTTCAGTTCAATATTCGTTTCTAATGTTTGTTTTGTTATCCCCGAAAGGCCTCTCATTAGGAGAGGATTTTATAGTAGCAACCATTCTACCTAAATTTTTGCGGATATAGCTACAATTTTGATATAGTTTTTATTTTAGAAGGAACCGAGATCTTGATGTCTTTGTATAAAATGTTCTCTTCCAGGTGGCTCACCATATCCACGGATGGATGGCAGAAAAATTGTAAACTGGCTACAACAAGGACACAGAATGTCTAAACCACAACACGTGGATGAAAAATTGTAACCAGCTCTTCTTTTTAACTTTTATTTGGCAATTGTTTCAACACTATTGTTGAAAATGAAATTAGTGGCAGTTGTTGCTTGAGTTTAGTACATTTAGTACAATTAGTCCTTAGGCGTTATGGGCGAGGAGACAAGGTGACATGAGATGCTAAATGAATACTAGTATCAAGAGATTGTTATCCTAAATTATCTGTTTTACCAAGAAACCTTACCAAAACGTCAGCACCATCGCCGCCCGTCCTCTTCCGTCTTTGCCTCTTCCGTGTTCCCCTGAAAGAGATGCTTATCCATTTCAGTTTATCTACCCGGCACTTGTTCTCCTTGCCACAATACAAAAGCCTCAAGGGCCGTAAGCCAGAGCTCAAACACAGACCACTAAATAATGATCATCATTAGGCCCTAACGTCTCCTAACGGATGTAACATCATGGCTGTTTTATTCAATTTTAGATATGGAATAATGACAAAATGCTGGCAAGAAGACCCAGATGTAAGACCAACATTTACTGAATTGAGGAATGAACTCAAAGAAATGGAAAACCAACACAAGGTAACCTACGTATACTCGACTGGGGCATTGGTTTTTTGTGAAAATTAATTTCAGGTATAGAACATCACTAGGAATGTTTATCGGGAGTTATAGTGAATCAGCCGATGCGGCTGCCGTTTTCAATAACTGTTTAAACCAAAACCACAATAATCACATCGGTATACAGTTGATTACAACACGCTTAAGAAATCAAAGGAAAGGATTAATCACAGTAAGACCTGGTAATAGCTCTTTTCACAAATATGGAATTTGGAATATACAAAAATTCGACGGGGATGCGAAGCAATCTCCGGCAGAAACTATAAAATTGCCCAGAAGTACCTCTCATTCAAGTTGGATAATGTGCATGATACAAATGAGAAACAATTATCGTGAAGAACTATTGGTTAATTGCACGGTAAAAGTTCCAAGACACCCTTGCAGGCCAAGTGTCTGATTTGATTATCATTCTTATTACCGGACAAGTCTGTTGTTATTGGCTAGAGCTTAGCAAATGAGAATAAATCGGATACTTATCTTCCATACACGTAAATTAGGTATTGTATGATAACAGCGAGAAACGTATCAAATGCCCGATTACTCATGTCAGATTTTCTTCTCCACAGAGGTTGATCAACATGGAAATGTATGACAAGCAGTTGTACGCAAACGTTGAAGATTTGATGGTGTGGGAGAACTGAGGGTCCTTTCCATGATAATACTCCCATAACAGAATTAGTGTACTGATCATATGTTTTAGCTTTGGAATTCAGGTTTTTTTTTATAAGATATACATTTGGTTTGAAATCGTTGTTTACACTAACCCAAAATTTTCTATGTAGAAATTAAATTATATTGAACTTAGATGGAATTACTCACTGAGCTTGCCAAAAAATATTTGTTTGGTCTTAACTTTTATACACGAAAAAGAATCCGGTATTTTGCGTAAACGTCTCCCTGATAGGCTGGTGTCGGCCGTACTGAACTGCTTGCTCTAGTTTCTTATAGTACTATTTGAAAAGTATTCCGTATTTCTCAAAAGTGATTCCTTGTAATCAGTACACATAGCGTGGTGCGCTTAGATTGGATACGAACTAATCGTGGTGATAATTTCTCCGTTATAAATTACAAGGTTTTCAACTTGTAAGTTCTGTAATGATAAGTCGTTCCCTTCATACAACGCTTTCGACAGTTATACCATGGAATATCCCACTAGTCAATTTCTCGGTATACACTAACTCTAATTAGGCGAGCGTTAATACCAAGAAACTACAACTGACAAGTGGAATATTCCATGGTATCCCACAAGGTGTTACATGGCTATTTTATATCATACCATAGAAAATACAACGGTGTGTAATACCGCCGAGGATGCAGCAGCTTTCCTATATAAACGCAGCTGTGTACTAAATTTTTTGCTGAATTTTAGCAGAGTGAAGTAATTATACTTAGCATTTAGGGTAGCTGTTAATTTAAACAGAAAGCCTGGTTTCCGTGTTTTTTTTTTCGAATCAATTTTTATGCTAATTAAAGTTCGTGGTTCATAGTCCGCCTAAACGTGGTCTCTTTTGCCATTTTCATCTCAGTCCCTCGTTTTCAAGTAAAATTCGATTATTGCTTAAGAAGACAAAAAACCTGCGACACTGAGCGTTTAGTTTGGTTTGAATCCTGTTCTTTAGTATAATATTATGGTAGTCCTAAAGTTCTAGTTGATATCAGCTGTCGGTTAATTCCTATAGGTACTAGTTATTTAATCCCCTTCTACCATATCTATTCTCCCGTCAGATAAAGAAATACCAAGCCTCGAAAGCTGATCGAATGATAAATTGCTTAGCAACATCTTTTTCGTTTGATTTGGTGACGATTGATGAAGATATCACTCCCCAACTTGGCAATCTATTGGGGAAATATTCCGTTAAGGCAGGGTTTCACCTGAATAGGAGTGAAAATTGAAGTGGTTTAAAATGGGTTGGGAATACTACCAGACAGTTAACCCCTCAAAAGAGAGCCGCAGGTTGGTAGGGGTCTGTTTGGGATATATCTACTTATTCTTCACTTCAAATTTCAATTCTACCTAAAATGCCCAAGATCACCTGAAAGCCGTTACCAGACAAAACCGCAAAACATCGGTTAATGTTTTAAATATAGGGATTTGGCGTTGCTTGAAACATGAACGAGAGATTGGCAGAAAGACCATGTCGAACGACGTCAAAAACGAACTTCACGTGTACTCCCGCCTAAAGAGTGAAAGAAAAAAAGACCAGATCATGGCGAAAATCAAAACATCCAACATCCCTCTCGTAATTTCCATACTGCTGGGATTAGAACTGTCGAAGTCATCGTGAATAGTGATAAGTGAATAAGGATGGTGAATTTTGAGTTGATCAACATGAAACAAGCGTGGGACAAAGAACAATTCTGAGCCCTCGACAGGAATCCCGAACAAAGGGCGGGCGCTGTAAGCTGTACGAGAACTCATGCACAACGAGGTCATTTAACTGAGTCGGTGAGAGCGTGACCGCAATCACGTCAAAAATGACGAGCGCATGGAAAGGCCACAGAATTGAACCGAATAGCATTTGAAATTCTCAGCGATGTACGGTTGCCATTATGAGTTGATGCAATGGTCAATTTATCTAGATTATATATGGCACTTGTGTTTTCATGGCGATTTAGACTACGTGTAGCCCCTCTTTCACTTAGCCGTCGTGTGTGACGCATTAGAAAACCTCAAGGAAAAAACTTGAAACAAGCATTTTTTTTTCCTCATGCCACACTCAACGGACTGAGCAAAAGAAAAGATCTGATCTAATTGCGATTCTGTACTTTGTGAAACAAGAGCGATTTGTGGGACGATGTCGTTTAGAGTCGCCGTCCTTGCTTTCTTTTACGATTCAGTTAAAAGGGGAAGGAAGACTACGGAAATCGAAAACAAAACAACA
>JAHPZR010033067.1:12500-16469 GCA_019787425.1 Platygyra sinensis | reverse complement strand
AAAACTGTATTCGGCCACCTTAAGCGGAACTTGATATTTAATTTGTTATTGGTAATTGTTATTGAACACGTATATTGAATTAGTCTATTTAAAAATGTACAGCATGTATATTAACAATAATTTACTTAAAATGTCATTTTTCAGATCGAGGAGATCTTTGCTGGTAAACTGGGCTATAAAAGTGTGAAACTAAAAAGTATGAGGTAAAAATGAAGTAATTGTAGACAGGAGATGACATAGTCGATAAAAGTGTTGTTTTTTTGTCACTGACTTGTATATTGTAACAATATACAAGTCAGTGACAAAACAACACTTTTATCGGCTAAAGTATGAGGTATGTAAACACTTTTAGAATTGATTACTTGAACTAAAATTTCCGTAACTATCTCTTTAGGACTTAAATTTCGGGCGGCGTTTTTTTGACATATCTGGGAAGTTTTAAGCTAGTAACAATTACAATAACAATAACAATAACGACAATGATAATGATAATAATAATCATAATCATAATCTTAATCATGGGAATTTGCGTTGCCATTTCCACGAAATGGCTCTTTATCCACTGTTTCCAGATGGAACTGGAATTTAATTATAAGTCGTAACTTCGTATGATTTCTGTAGGAAATATATCTATGGAAGATGAGAAACACATACTTGTATACACCGGCCCAGTGTTGGTCCTCCTCTACAGGAATTCTTAAAAAAATGCTCTAGCATACGAAGAGTGAGACCCTGACAGGCTCACAGCAAGTATAATTAACTTAATGTTGTTATAAAAGTTTAATTGTTATCGAACATTATGAAGATGACAGAAAAGAAATCTAAATTACTCGTACTTGGACTGTCGTTTTTAGTATTGTTGGAATCGGGTGAGTAAAGCCTCTGTTATAAATTACAGTTTTCATGTTTTCAATAATGCTGAGACATTGTTTTTCGTTTGACTTGGAAATGGTTACGTACAAAAAGAATGCAAAATACAAGAGATGGGATATTGAGAAAATATGAATGTTTCGAAGAATGTTAAACAAATGTGCTCAAGTTTTGGTTGGATTTGAGAACACAAAAGTTGTTCTTACAAAATATTGTTTCGGTTAAAAGATCTAATCTAACTGTTTCGTTTCGTGTGAGATTCGACCATCTGAAAATTTATGAAATGAAATTATTTCCTGTTCATTTTGGTCACCAGCTTAGTTTGTGATTTTCCTTTCAAGGTGTGGAAGTGTAATTGTTGATCTGGCCCTGAAGTTCAGTTCAACTGTGAGAGAAAGCGAGGTTCTTATTTTACTTCAAGATGCTGTCAAGAATGGAGAGTTAAGAGATTTTACTGTGAGTTCCATAACAGGCACACGAGAAACAGGGATAACATCCACCCTGGCCACAACACCTACAAGCTCATCTGACAGTATGTTGCATAGCATGTCATTAACATTTTGTTCTGTGAATCTGTTCTGTTTTTCAGAGGCCTTGAGTGAATTATCAGGTGGCCACGTGGTGATCTTTTGGATTTTATTGTTAACATCATTTTACAATTCGGCCAGTATGTCGCATATATAAAAGTCCCGTGCTTTTTGTATTCTGAAGATATCTACTGACATAAGAAAATACTGACAATGGAAACCGATTTACAACGTCGAGCTCCATGAACCAAAGGCAACTAAATACATTGCAAGACCTCGCTGTTGCTATGAATCTAAGTAAAGCTTTTGACTGCTTACCGCATTGCCGGATTTCATACGATGGGGGCCTGGGTATTATGGGATTAACAACGCATATATTCAGAAAGAGCACACCGAGCTTTACAAAATCTTTAAGTTTTGTGTTAATTGGGCCAATATTGAACAAGATACGGCCATTCAAAAACTTTAAAATTTGCAAAGAAATGTACGGATTTAAGTCCGGACAAGTGCCCGGCAATCCATACATTTGTTACTAAATTTTGAAGTTTTTGAACGGCTGTATCTTGTTCGATATTGGCCCAATTAACACGAAACTTGAGGATTTTTTAAAGCTGGGCGCGCTCTTTCTGAATATATGGGTCTTGTGTTGTTAATCCCATGATAGACGGACTCATACCCATACCCTCACGGCATGAAATCCGGCAATGACCTTATTCTTGAAAAGTTGGAATTTCATGGACTTAGTGCCCAATCAATTTCACTTTTGTGCAGCTACTTGTCATCTAGATATCAACGGGTTAAACTCGGAAATACCTTCTCAAGCTGGATAGGTATGTCTGCAGGGTACCACAAGGTAGCATACTTAGAACATTGCTGTTCAACATCTTTATGAACGATCTAGTGTATGGTATTGAAATTGTAAGATGATAAACTATGCAGACGATACCAAGATTTATCTATCACACAGCGAACCCCAAGTTGTAGAAGGAGGAATTGATCGAGACTTAGAAAGTGCAAGGCTATGGTTCAAAGAAAACGGCATGATGCCAAACCCTAAAAAATATCAGGCCCTAGTTTTGGGCAACAAAGGTTGTGACATTAACTTTCAATGTGCTAAAGAAACGATACCCACGTCAAATGAGATTACGTTACTAAGTGTAATGTTGGATAGCAAGCTCAAATTTGATGCACATGTTGCGTCCGTGTGTCGCAAAGTAGGGGGGCAGGTAAACGCGCTGAGTAGGTTACAAAACATTCTTCCGTGCAAGGTCAAGGAATCATCGTATTGAGCGTTTGTTCTGCCTCATATTTATTATTGCAGTCAGATATGGCATCATTGTGGTTCAAGAAGCACAAAGAAAATCGAAAAAGTAAATGAGCGCGCATTAAGATATGTTTACAAAGATAATAAATCAACATATCATGAACTACTACAGCGAATAGGTTTAGAAACCACGTTGGAAAACCGCCGTGTCCAGGACATGTTAATAACCATAAACACTTGTTTTCAAGGCACCGCCCCCACATGCATTAAGGAACTCGTTAAAATGAGAAATAACAAGTATGATTTAAGGACGGTACCTATTAAATACAAAGGTTTTTGCGCCAAGTTAAGACCACGCGGAAAAAGTAGATCTTTTTGGAATTTACAAAGAAAAATAGGGGTAGCCAGGCATCTTTTCGAGATAATTAGCCTTGAATCTCAACAAAAATAAAAGAAAGAACAAAAGAACTTGAGTGTGAACCTATTTCCGTGGCGACATGAACTTGCCAATTCATTTCTCTTGTTAAGGCTGCTTAGATCTTTTCTAAAAATAATGAAATATTTTTCTTGAAGGCACAGATTGCACTTCTTGCTCTGTGCGTTCAAGAAAAGTATTTCATTATTTTTAGAAAAGATCTAAGCAGCCTTAACAAGAGAAATAAATTGGCAATGTCGCCACAGAAATAGGTTCACACTCAAGTTCTTTCGAATAACATAAGGTGTGTGTTATGGAACGGCGCACACTAACTACTGGCACGTGCACACATTTGTATTTGTATTATATCGCCAGCATTGTCAGTTAACGGTCATTCGCTAATTTTGCCTTATGAGTGTGGCCGCTCTTGGCCATACGAAACAGAGCTGTAGCAAATAAAGCGATGAGTATCATTTGAAGTCTGGAACTACATCAAAATTTTAATATTTACCGCTCCTGTCAAGTTCAGCGAGCTCGAAAAATTGTTCTTCTCGAGTATTGTAATCAGTTGTTGTATCATACAATTGTTATTTTAATTTTCCGCTATATATTGTTCATCATTGTAATTCCATCCGTAAACTGACGATGGCACAGGAGTTGCCGAAACATGTGTTTTTTCAAATTTAAAAGTCTTGTTCTCTTCATTAAGATTATCCAGAATATGTATGTATGTAGGTAGGTAGGTAGGTAGGTAGGTAGGTAGGTAGGTAGGTAGGTAGGTAGGTAGGTATGTATGTATGTAAGTCTCGCTTAACTGAAATAACATCTGACAGACAAACAGAAGCAAGGAATGATGGACAAAAGGACAGAATAATGGAAATTAAGGTTCGGGC
>JAHPZR010033067.1:5000-7500 GCA_019787425.1 Platygyra sinensis | reverse complement strand
AAAAACAAGTCTGACGTCACAACAGCTGATAAAGTTTGCTTGGCAAATCGCTGATGGAATGTCTTATTTGTCAACGAAACGTGTAAGTAATGTACTGAGTTATTGGACCTTTATGTTTTGCACCCTTACTGGTCTACAGCTTATTTGCATGTTATTGGTGGAAACCTTTAACTTCAACGGTTTCCACGGCGCCATGTTTTGACCTTGTACCGTGCGTAACAAAAGTATCGTCATGCACGGTAATAAAATCGTTATGTGAACGTTATGAGCAGCGCGATCCAGTATGGCGGAAAGATTTCCTCGATAGGATCGTCCTGATTGTAAGTACTTGAAGTGTCTATTTCAATCATTTAAAGAACATATACACATGTCATGGCTTGGTACATCCTTTCTCAGTCATACTGGTCGCCCACTGCGTAGCGGGCATAATTCTACATTTTGAGTGAAAAAGTTCACTTTGTGTCCTATTTTGTCATAATCTGTCGGTTTCTAGCGATTACATTTTTTCTGTAACCTCATTGTTTGATGTTAGAAACATTAACCAAAGCCGTTCGTACATAACTTTGTAATTTGTGTTTGTGTACTACTTGTCGATTCAGTTAAGATAGCTGTGAATGAACTTAAACGTCGAAATGCTTGAACGCTAGCAATTGGCAAATATTTGATATATAGCCTTCTGCTTCAGATTATCCACCGAGACCTGGCAGCTCGTAATGTGTTGGTTGGTGAAAAAGAAACATGTAAAGTGACAGACTTTGGAATGGCAAGAGATGTTCAGCAGGACAACATTTACGAACGAAAATCAAAGGCAAGAGACAAGATTAAGGGACAAGTCCCAGAGACTTGTCTCTTATCAGGGGCAAGTCTCTGAGGCAAAATGAAAACAATGCAACCACAGATCAGTATTTATTTTAATTTTTTTCATAGTCCACTTTTGCTAACGTTCAAAATGACAGTTTCACTAAGTCGCTATGGTGGTTACATTTTTCATTACCCTGGTAAATCTATTTATTGTAACAATTTCATTTGCTTTTGAAGAGCAAAGAGTGACTCTTCAAGAGACTAATCACAGAGACTATTCCGGTGGCTTGCAAAGCTTTATCAGTATACCAAAATATCGAGTATGTAACGACTAAGTCTTACATCAAATCACAGTACACACCTCCTCTGCGGCTTTTTAAGCTAAACAGTTCTGTTCTTTTTCTAGGGGCGCCTCCCTGTTAAGTGGACTGCAATGGAAGCGCTCCTTTATGGCACATATTCAACAAAAGTGATGTGTGAGTACATGTATACTGTGATTTAACGTTAAACATATATGTGTTCATACAATGGCTTACTCCAAAATGACCACATTGCTTCACTTGTCTTATAATAACAACTTCTCTTGCTCGTTCATGATAAGACATAAAAGATATCCTGCATCAGTTAGTGTTAACTAATATCCAGCGGACAAATCACTGTCCAGTGGAAAGCGTGGTTTGTTTTGCCAACACTTATCCACTGGATAGCGATTTATTTGTGGATAGTGTTATCAGGCCCTTGAACAACTATGGCCGGTCTTAGTCAAGATTGTGTGCTCCAAGGATTGTTTGTTGTTATTATTTGTATGTAGACCAGGGTTTTTTTTACCTACGACATAACATAAAGTTCTCCAACAAACCTGCATAATTAAACTTATGGGTTTTTGACCAAGCGTGAGGTAGATATTGCCCAGGTTCTTTCTTTATGTGTTTATAGACCGAGACGGAGTCGAGGTCCATAAACTCGCAAAATATTCAGCCATCTTGAACGATCAAGCTTGGTCAATAAAGGATTTATTATAGGTTATTTGAGGATTTTTTTGTCGTGGGACACGGCGGGTAGTCCGAGCGGGAAAAATAGCTCTATCCTGTCCGAGTAGCCAATCACAGCGCGCGATTTGGTTCATCTTGCCCGCTCATGGAGGCAGTGATATAATAGCATGCAGGAAACAAGCCGAAGAATTCCAATGCCCGCTCATGAAGGGCAGTGATATACTAGCATGCCGGAAACAAGCCGAAGAACTTCCAATGCCATTTTTTTTTACCTAACAAGGATTAATTTCATCATGTCATAAGTATTATTTAAACAATTATTTGTCTGACAGGTGGAGTTATGGAGTTCTCCTTTACGAGATATTCACGATAGGTAAGCTAAGTAGCTGCTTGCAACTTCCGTAGTTGTTTACTGCGCCTTTCCATAACACGCGACATCTGCTCAATGAACGGTCACGTGCTTCTCTATCGACAACGTCATCTTAGCGGCGCTTTTAGGACACAGAAGCTAACTTCCATGTTTTCAAAAGCTATATCTGTGGGTTGTGAGAGGTAGATCTCGATCCGTATTATTTGTTTCTTATTTCCAACGATCATTAGTGATCGTCGTAATTATATTCACAGCAGCCAATAACACTATCGTTGGTTAGTGTTCGAACTTTGCGTGCTGTTGAAAGGCGCAAAAATATATGTAAAGGAGGTTGCAG
>JAHPZR010033066.1:12500-32500 GCA_019787425.1 Platygyra sinensis | reverse complement strand
TGGAGACAGGCTAAAAGGCCTCAACATCCCCGCCCACATCAAAAGGTTAATTACAATCAAGTAAAAGGCCGCTCATGTGATACTCTAGAATCACTACTTTTAAATGTATTTTTCTTGTTGTTATGTTAAGACCTACATTTAGTTTCCCAATTTCTTCATTAGATGCCCCTCGATTTACCCTAAAAAATAACCAACAAATTAGTTTTTATGAAGAAAATCCATATTCAAGGAACAGATGCTCAGATTGTAGCATATGACTCTTCAAAAGAGACTGAGAAAATGATATATAAACAATAGTAACAATGGACCCTTGCCCTAAAGCAAAAGAGCTTCGTGCTAACAAGATCCAATGAAATCAGAAGTTCCAGCTGCAGAGAGCTTCATGCCAACAGCCGTTAAAGGCTGCAAGTCTATCACAGGGTTTTATTCGTCAATACCCATTGTTAGTCCTGGGTGGAGAAAGGCACTGTGAGAGTAAAGAGTCTTTTCCAGGAACACATCACATTACAGGCCCGTAGGAGGGGGGGGGGGGGGGGGGGGGGGTTCGAGGGGTTCGAACGAACCCCCTTTGGAGGTCAATAATGGAGGGCTGAAAACAAAAACTGTTGATTTTCAGCTTTTAGCAAATAGTAGAGGAATGGAAAACAAACTTTGAGTTTGCAGCTTTTAAATTACCCTGCAAGAAAACGCTAAAAGTATCGGCAAAGTATTGAGTATCAAGTGTAATATGCGTGTCGATCTGGACGAAATTGTCAATCTATTTCAAGGTCTCCACCCGAGGATTATGCAGTTGTCAAGTTTGCTTTACGAATAGTCGTGTCGTAAATTAGTAAGTGGCCTCGATATATCTTAGTGACCTAGTATTATATGCAGTCAAAATAATCCCATGCATCGTTGAAAATATTTCCATAGCAGGCGTTCGGGATTTCATAAATGGAGTCTCGAAAGACAAAAGGCGGGGAATACAATTTCGGGGGACCCAGGCGGGTGATACGTGTATTTAGTGCACATTGACGCTTTGACGCTTCTTTTAGTACATTGACGGCGGAGCCGGGGGGTGGGGGGCTTAAGCTTTTACCCTGAGATTCCTTTGCAGCACACGTCAAGCTTTTGTAAAACGTTTAGTGTACTAAGCCGGTATGTATGTATGAATGCATCAAGCTAACAAAATGTGGGAAATATTGTTGTTATGACTAAAAATACCTGTTATTTTACACTCCATCGAATTTCAAATATTGACGTGTACAATGCTAAAAATAGCATTTCCGGGGCTCTAGATTTCAAACTTTTTCTGGGGGGGCATGCCTCCAGACCCCCCTAGAGGCTCACGCCTTCGGCGCTCGTATTTCATAACCCCCGTTAATAAATATTCCTATCAATACGAACACCCTTCCAATAACCTGCAATAACCCTGGCAGAGCTAGAACCCAGACAGCTCGATCCGGGTCCAACACACTAAACACCAACCCACCCCGTTTTATTTCTCCATATAGGTGGCACATCTGAAACAATGACATCATTCAGCGGAATTAACGTTAATCCTTAGGAAAGAGAATGAACGAATGTAAATCCACTACCCTAACAAGCTTACCTATCCCTTGGTGCAGTCCCTAGAAGGGGAAAAACGAATTGATTAACATTATAATCACGTCGGAACTGGCGAAAGTACAGAGGAATAGATGAGACTTTTCGTTACCTCTTGCTATGAAGTAACAAAACAGACCTTAACTGATGCCAGTGGTCTCTGAACATGGCATTATGGGCTACGTTGTGTTGCAAGGAATGACGCTGAAGGATTTAAAAGGCAAAAAATCTCAAAAACAAGAAAGAAAAAGACAAAACTTCCCATACCTGGCATAAGCACTTAGTGTCTCAGCTGTCTGGTTCAGTTATGAAACGGTTTTGGCAGTTAAATCATACGTACATCCAATACAATGGACGCTTTATAAAGTGGGAGGCTTAGCGGAAGCAGGCAACGATTATTTGAAAAAAGGAAGTAGCCTGGAAGTCGCGGTTAAGACGTACTAAGAATGTTTCGAATATTGCTCACCTTTCTTGTAAAGCCATAAGATGTAGACAACAAGAGCAATGATTATGACAACAAAGATACCGATCACAACTCCCATTAAGGTGCAGCTGCAAGCACAATCCCCGCACGCCTGGACTGTCACTGTAATAAAATAACAATAGTCATCAGAATTCTTTCAAAGCACACGTGTTTCGCGTGCTTGTGTCTCACTGTCTTTCTATCTGAGTGACTGGCTGCCCGAACCTTAATTTCCATTATTCTGTCCTTTTGTCCATCATTCCTTGCTTCTGTTTGTCTGTCAGATGTTATTTCAGTTAAGCGAGACTTACATACATACATACCTACCTACCTACCTACCTACCTACCTACCTACCTACCTACCTACCTACCTACCTACATACATACATATTCTGGATAATCTTAATGAAGAGAACAAGACTTTTAAATTTGAAAAAACACATGTTTCGGCAACTCCTGTGCCATCGTCAGTTTACGGATGGAATTACAATGATGAACAATATATAGCGGAAAATTAAAATAACAATTGTATGATACAACAACTGATTACAATACTCGAGAAGAACAATTTTTCGAGCTCGCTGAACTTGACAGGAGCGGTAAATATTAAAATTTTGATGTAGTTCCAGACTTCAAATGATACTCATCGCTTTATTTGCTACAGCTCTGTTTCGTATGGCCAAGAGCGGCCACACTCATAAGGCAAAATTAGCGAATGACCGTTAACTGACAATGCTGGCGATATAATACAAATACAAATGTGTGCACGTGCCAGTAGTTAGTGTGCGCCGTTCCATAACACACACCTTATGTTATTCGAAAGAACTTGAGTGTGAACCTATTTCTGTGGCGACATTGCCAATTTATTTCTCTTGTTAAGGCTGCTTAGATCTTTTCTAAAAATAATGAAATACTTTTCTTGAACGCACAGAGCAAGAAGTGCAATCTGTGCCTTCAAGAAAAATATTTCATTATTTTTAGAAAAGATCTAAGCAGCCTTAACAAGAGAAATGAATTGGCAAGTTCATGTCGCCACGGAAATAGGTTCACACTCAAGTTCTTTTGTTCTTTCTTTTATTTTTGTTGAGATTCAAGGCTAATTATCTCGAAAAGATGCCTGGCTACCCCTATTTTTCTTTGTAAATTCCAAAAAGATCTACTTTTTCCGCGTGGTCTTAACTTGGCGCAAAAACCTTTGTATTTAATAGGTACCGTCCTTAAATCATACTTGTTATTTCTCATTTTAACGAGTTCCTTAATGCATGTGGGGGCGGTGCCTTGAAAACAAGTGTTTATGGTTATTAACATGTCCTGGACACGGCGGTTTTCCAACGTGGTTTCTAAACCTATTCGCTGTAGTAGTTCATGATATGTTGATTTATTATCTTTGTAAACATATCTTAATGCGCGCTCATTTACTTTTTCGATTTTCTTTGTGCTTCTTGAACCACAATGATGCCATATCTGACTGCAATAATAAATATGAGGCAGAACAAACGCTCAATACGATGATTCCTTGACCTTGCACGGAAGAATGTTTTGTAACCTACTCAGCGCGTTTACCTGCCCCCCTACTTTGCGACACACGGACGCAACATGTGCATCAAATTTGAGCTTGCTATCCAACATTACACTTAGTAACGTAATCTCATTTGACGTGGGTATCGTTTCTTTAGCACATTGAAAGTTAATGTCACAACCTTTGTTGCCCAAAACTAGGGCCTGATATTTTTTAGGGTTTGGCATCATGCCGTTTTCTTTGAACCATAGCCTTGCACTTTCTAAGTCTCGATCAATTCCTCCTTCTACAACTTGGGGTTCGCTGTGTGATAGATAAATCTTGGTATCGTCTGCATAGTTTATCATCTTACAATTTCAATACCATACACTAGATCGTTCATAAAGATGTTGAACAGCAATGTTCTAAGTATGCTACCTTGTGGTACCCTGCAGACATACCTATCCAGCTTGAGAAGGTATTTCCGAGTTTAACCCGTTGATATCTAGATGACAAGTAGCTGCACAAAAGTGAAATTGATTGGGCACTAAGTCCATGAAATTCCAACTTTTCAAGAATAAGGTCATTGCCGGATTTCATGCCGTGAGGGTATGGGTATGAGTCCGTCTATCATGGGATTAACAACACAAGACCCATATATTCAGAAAGAGCGCGCCCAGCTTTAAAAAATCCTCAAGTTTCGTGTTAATTGGGCCAATATCGAACAAGATACAGCCGTTCAAAAACTTCAAAATTTAGTAACAAATGTATGGATTGCCGGGCACTTGTCCGGACTTAAATCCGTACATTTCTTTGCAAATTTTAAAGTTTTTGAATGGCCGTATCTTGTTCAATATTGGCCCAATTAACACAAAACTTAAAGATTTTGTAAAGCTCGGTGTGCTCTTTCTGAATATATGCGTTGTTAATCCCATAATACCCAGGCCCCCATCGTATGAAATCCGGCAATGCGGTAAGCAGTCAAAAGCTTTACTTAGATTCATAGCAACAGCGAGGTCTTGCAATGTATTTAGTTGCCTTTGGTTCATGGAGCTCGACGTTGTAAATCGGTTTCCATTGTCAGTATTTTCTTATGTCAGTAGATATCTTCAGAATACAAAAAGCACGGGACTTTTATATATGCGACATACTGGCCGAATTGTAAAATGATGTTAACAATAAAATCCAAAAGATCACCACGTGGCCACCTGATAATTCACTCAAGGCCTCTGAAAAACAGAACAGATTCACAGAACAAAATGTTAATGACATGCTATGCAACATACTGTCAGATGAGCTTGTAGGTGTTGTGGCCAGGGTGGATGTTATCCCTGTTTCTCGTGTGCCTGTTATGGAACTCACAGTAAAATCTCTTAACTCTCCATTCTTGACAGCATCTTGAAGTAAAATAAGAACCTCGCTTTCTCTCACAGTTGAACTGAACTTCAGGGCCAGATCAACAATTACACTTCCACACCTTGAAAGGAAAATCACAAACTAAGCTGGTGACCAAAATGAACAGGAAATAATTTCATTTCATAAATTTTCAGATGGTCGAATCTCACACGAAACGAAACAGTTAGATTAGATCTTTTAACCGAAACAATATTTTGTAAGAACAACTTTTGTGTTCTCAAATCCAACCAAAACTTGAGCACATTTGTTTAACATTCTTCGAAACATTCATATTTTCTCAATATCCCATCTCTTGTATTTTGCATTCTTTTTGTACGTAACCATTTCCAAGTCAAACGAAAAACAATGTCTCAGCATTATTGAAAACATGAAAACTGTAATTTATAACAGAGGCTTTACTCACCCGATTCCAACAATACTAAAAACGACAGTCCAAGTACGAGTAATTTAGATTTCTTTTCTGTCATCTTCATAATGTTCGATAACAATTAAACTTTTATAACAACATTAAGTTAATTATACTTGCTGTGAGCCTGTCAGGGTCTCACTCTTCGTATGCTAGAGCATTTTTTTAAGAATTCCTGTAGAGGAGGACCAACACTGGGCCGGTGTATACAAGTATGTGTTTCTCATCTTCCATAGATATATTTCCTACAGAAATCATACGAAGTTACGACTTATAATTAAATTCCAGTTCCATCTGGAAACAGTGGATAAAGAGCCATTTCGTGGAAATGGCAACGCAAATTCCCATGATTAAGATTATGATTATGATTATTATTATCATTATCATTGTCGTTATTGTTATTGTTATTGTAATTGTTACTAGCTTAAAACTTCCCAGATATGTCAAAAAAACGCCGCCCGAAATTTAAGTCCTAAAGAGATAGTTACGGAAATTTTAGTTCAAGTAATCAATTCTAAAAGTGTTTACATACCTCATACTTTAGCCGATAAAAGTGTTGTTTTGTCACTGACTTGTATATTGTTACAATATACAAGTCAGTGACAAAAAAACAACACTTTTATCGACTATGTCATCTCCTGTCTACAATTACTTCATTTTTACCTCATACTTTTTAGTTTCACACTTTTATAGCCCAGTTTACCAGCAAAGATCTCCTCGATCTGAAAAATGACATTTTAAGTAAATTATTGTTAATATACATGCTGTACATTTTTAAATAGACTAATTCAATATACGTGTTCAATAACAATTACCAATAACAAATTAAATATCAAGTTCCGCTTAAGGTGGCCGAATACAGTTTTCGCACGTGCTTTTGCTGATGCAATATTTAGCACGTGCACAAGGATTTCAAAGAACAAACAGTGCCGTCAGTTAGAGCAATCATTTTATTTACTCAACACCCGCACTATCTGTGTTATTTTCTCTATAATTGAACGCAGTGTATTGATGGCTTTAGTCTTTTATTACGAAGATATGTTAAGAAAGGTAACGATGCAAAGAACCCAGCAATTTCAGCTTTGTTTGTTAACAAAAGAACCCCAGTTAAATGCAACGCATGCACAGTTGCTCGAAAAATTGAGACCGATTGCTTTAGTAGAAACATGCCGATTTCTAACGATCCAGTCGTTAGAATTTCAAGAAATTTGGCAGAAAAATAGATCAGAGACCTCGTGAATGATCTATCCAAAAAAAATATGAATTTTGACATAGGGAATTTTAAATATACAGAAAACGATTAACGGCGAATTACGAAAATCGCCTATGTCAAAATTTTATTAGAACCGTGTCGACAGAAGGGATTTAATGTCAATTCTTAGTGTGCAAAATATGAAAACAATCTAACGACTGGATTTTTTTTAAAATAAACAAAAACCATTATTTAAGCCTTGTTTTTAACCAGCCCCGTTGCCATGGTAACAGCACACACCCTAGTCAAAATGTGAGAATAAATATTTCTGTGGTTAACCTCGACTCGCACAAAATGGTCGCCAAAGCATAAATATTTTAAAAGTTATGGTGAAGTAGGCATAGGCACTTGAAAACTGTGTTCGGCCACCCTAAAACTGCTAAAAATGGTGCCAAGATACATAATTTAATGTGTAGTATAACTTGCCGTAACAAAGTACAACTAAACAACGTCGCGTCTTCGTTTCTTCAGCAGCGTCATGTTCACTACACAGTATTTCAACTATTCCTCAATTTGATTACGAAATGATTTGTGCAGTTCAGCCCAAAGATTACCGCGAATCTGACGTAACAACTATAGTGTTGTAGTCCTTATCAACCAACTTATTTTTCTTTCAGTTGACTATTGCTTATCAAGCAATCAAGCAACTCAATCATTTAACTAGCTAATCCAAAATCCCATCACTAGCAGCTCATACCGATTTAAATTCATCTCTCCGTCTGCCTGTCTGTCTGTCTGTCTGTCTGTCTGTCTGACTGACTGACTGTCGGTTCGATCTAGCCATCAATTTGTCCGACTGATAAATAACAATTATTCCATGAGCCCGCGTTGGATATGAAGTGATAAAATAATCAACCAGCGCGTAGCGCGATTTGGTTTTTAATCACTTCATATCCAACAAGGGCGAATGGAATAATTGTTTTAGTAAATTCTCAAACCGGGTTTGCCGCCGATTTTTTATTTCCACAATTTTACAAAGCGAAAAATTTTAAACTTGGCGCACTATTTTCGATATAACGTAAAACTCCGACTATTGGCTCATAGTCGGAGTTTTTTAGCCAATCAAAAAGCTAGAAATGCAATAGTCGGAGCTGAGAATTTACTAATATTAATTATTGTGTCAACCTGTAGTTCTGCCTGTTTCAATTCAGCCTCGTACACGCTATACACTGACGGTCTTCAGCTTTGCTATTTCCTAATGGTGACTTTATTATTAGGTTTGGATATACATATGTCTTACATAAACAAATTAGTTACCATTTTGCTGAGTTTCTCCCATAGTTGATTGTAGTCCTCATCATTACACTCTTCACTCGTGATAACCAGGGTCACGTTTTATTACATCACTTGCTATGTCTAATAATAAACATGAATTCAGTCAGCGGGAGAAACTGTACCGTTCACGTGTACAAACAAATAAATGCAAACATTATAGACCCTTGAGTCAATTCCACTGCTAGCAATTTAGTTGTGTTTGCCAATCGATGTTAATCGTGCTAAGTGCTGCTATTGTATTACAGAGTCTAAATAAAAGGCTAAAATTTCGTTAATTGTCATATGGAATCATGATCTGCTGTAAACAAGAATGTTTCGGTGGAGATGATGTCTGGTGGAAAGCTAATTTCTCAGTTCAGCTTATCATTCAGCTATCACAACATATAAATTTTTTGCCAAATCAATTTTTTTAAAAAGAGGTCAGGATATTTAAAAAAATCGGGGTATTTTGCTCCCCGAACCTTGCAGTGAATGCAATTAATATTTTAGTTTTAAATTAAAACCACGCTGCATGGTTTAAATGTACCACCCAATTTTTTAAAAAAAATATAGTTATTGCGTGTCACTGTGACACCAAGAAGTCCACATCAACTAAAGCCCTGGACAAACGGACCTGCAAGTAGTCGCAAGTGGATACAAGTTGAATTTGCCTAGAGACTTGCGTTAGGTTGGCCCAATGGACTCGCAAGTTTGCTCACAAGTACAACAAGAATCCTCTGTTTCACTGGCTAATAATAGGTTTAAAGGACGTTAAAGGACAACTTACGTTGACTTGGGTTGGGTGACCAAAACGCTGAAAAACTGACTTGTTTCGCAAGTCAAAGCAAGGGCGCGCAAACGCCTGGCTAAACTGAATCGCAAGTAGGACCCAAGTTTTCAACTTGCGTCTACCTGCGACTCCGTTTGGTCAGAGCTTAAGAAGCAAACATTTACTGCGCTGACCAAGTGCATTCAAACAAAATATAAGGGAAAAGGGAGCTGGTGGAGAGAACATGATAATACCAGTTAATCATCTAGTAGAACCATACTTGCAACTGGCCCGCTTTCTTTAATGTGACTGATAATATAATGTGATTAAGTCCAACTAAAGAGTTATACTACGAAAAACGACAGTAATTACTGCGTGAACTGTTTAAACATAAAGATCAGCCTGTGATATCCACCGCCGTTTAGTCATATATCTTTCATGAAAGCTATTGATCATTACAAATGAAAAGCCTTTTTGTGCACCGACAATTAATTTTTTTTCTTAACTAACTTACGAAAGAGAGGTGTTTTTTATATCACTGCCTAGGTTATTTGCCACTTTGCAGACTTGTGAACATGTAGAAGCTTTGTCACTGGTTTTGAACAGTTAGCATGCTTTCATGACAACACACTTTGCTGTGGATCACATGTTGTACACATGGTATCCATGAATAAGTCGGCTGTGGATTTCCTTCTGCTTGACAGTTAAGTGATACACTTTGTTGTGCTGTCAACTTCATGTCTTTACTTCTAATGTTTAACAATCTTGGCGGGATCTGTGAAAAGTAGAATCAAAGGTGAGACAACTGATGCCCAGAAACACTTCTGAAATTTGCTCAAATTAGTCAAGATTTACACCAAACTAATCCTGCTTTAATTTACAGTACATCAGTTTATTTAACTCCATGTCGCTGGGCATACAAACCGACCTAAAAACAGAAATGTCTTTCGCTGCATATGGTTTAAAAACTACACAGATCTTCTATACGATATCGTCTTCATGTGTGAACGAATTAAACTACATGGCCAAATACAGCTAAGCAAATTGGTTTTTTCGCGACTAAAAGAAGCAACCTGGCATTACCCAGTAGGACCTAACTTTTGTCACAGAGCGGGGTTTACAAATTCCTGAATAAGTGTTTCACAGAAAGAATAAAATGTGACATTTAGCATCGGGCCCTTAAACAAAGAAATCAATGCACATTGCTTACACGTGACATTCACTTTAATCTTATGGCTAACTGGATTTCCAAACCCATTGTCCGCTGTACAGCGGTATGTTCAGAGGCAGTTCTACTGATGTTGGGAAAATCCCCTGTTTGACCCAGGGTGCAGTATCTCAGTGTTACCACCACCTCCAGTACTCTGGTCCAGGTGATGTTTGGTGTTGGTGACACCGGTTGCTTCACACAATAACTGCATGTTCGAGCCTTCACGCGCAATCTGGTCATGACTTACATTAGTTAAGGTTGCCTGCAACTGAAAAGAGCATGTATTTACGTTATTTCTGAGGTAATTTTCGTTTTTAGCGATTGGTCTCCGTTTGAGTTAAGTTCGACCTCAAATTAGTTCGAGTCAAGAGTCAAGTTCGAGTCAAGTAATTTTGATATTCCCTTTTTCTTTTTTACATAATACGGTTTGACGATAATTGTTAAGCAAGTTATCAGTTAGGGTTTGACAGGAAACCAGGGTTTCCACTACAAAGGCCTAGACTACCCGCAAACGCCGATCAGCGAAACACAAGATATTGCCTTTTGTAAAATTGTTTAAAACAATATAGGCTTAAAACTACGGGCACTGATTTCCTTGGCTGAGCCTCGCACCATTCTACTAATCTCGCTGCAGAAGTTCTTCTCCAGAAAAACCGCTGGGCCACAAATGAAAAGCACGTGCCTCTTCCCGTAATGTGGCCGCGGGAGAATGGGTCGGAATGTACCATGCAACTGTGGGATGCAACAAGCTGGGCTCTCAAATGCCGCGTAATGCGTACATTGGTGTGTCTTTAACTTTAGTCTTAGGTCGAAATCCTTGACAAAAATGAATGGCAGTCGATGATTTTTGGAGAAAAGAATCTGCCCCCATCAATGCAGGAACATAAGCTTAACTTCCATAATCAACGGTGAAAAAGAGGCAAGGAATCCCGCTGTTCTTGTACCTACCATTTTTGAGTAGAGATATACCAACCAAAAGACGACATAAAGCCAAACATGACACCGTTAACTTGACTCAAAACTTGACCTTGTTACTCCTGGTACTATTAAACTCGTCCCTGTTCTTCATCACTAGACAATGGTCTCTTCCAAACAATGACCCCTCTCCCCCCCGATGGACACAATGAAGTTAATTGGCTCCATTATAGTTGGTCTATACCCATGAACATATACTTGGGTATAAATACAAAGAAACTACCATGTGGTCTAAAAGACCGTAGTGAATATAATGTCTACTTCCAGGCAAAGTCCATGTACATGTTTCACTAGGTCTGTGTACGGTAAGGTGGGGAGAAACCGAAGTAAAATAACCAAACTCTTTCTGAAGTTAACTTACCATTGCTTTTTTTTTTACACTGACAATTCTATTATGCTGTAAGCCCAACCAAGTTTGTTATTTGTTTAACAGTTTCAAACCTGAAACATGGTATCTTCCACGGTCTGGATGGACGAGCTCCTTAGAATAGTCATCGACGCTTTGGTATTCTCTATATGGATTCTGAAACGGGTCTCGATAAGCGGCATCCACATAGAGGTCATCCTGCAGTAGTTTGTTTGCAATGCGTATTTCGTCACCACACGGAGATCAAAGATTGTAGCCTGTCGAAATGAAGGCGACAAGCCAAGTGTGTAGCTATACCTCCACTGTAGAGTGACATTGTTGCTTTCATCAACAACTGATAGGTTTAATGGTACTTGATCCCACTGTATTTGAAGTTCTTAAAACGTCAAAAAGAAAAATAGAGGATATTACACGGTGACGAGAAGATATGAATTTCATGTTCTCGTGGCAAGAACAATATCTCACTCGTTCACTGCACTTACTCGTGAGATATTGTTCTTACAACGAGAACATAAATCCATATCTTCGAGCTAACGTGTAATGTTCTTTTTATTATATAAACATACTGCTGACAGCGTTTTTGTGATTTTCCGAAGATTTCCGACCACTTTCCGAAGATTCCGAAGATTTTTTTAAATTGTTTTGAAGGCCAGACGAGCGTTACCGAACATTTTCCGAGAATTTCCGAAGATTTCCGAAGACTTTCGAGTAAGACCCGAAGATGTTTTGATGATACACCAACGAATTTACGTACAATTTAAAAGACAAACTTGATATCAGTGAAATCATCGATATCTGCACATGTGAGGATATCATATCGTTACATGTGAGGATATCTTATCGTTTTTATCAATTTGTTACGAGACGGTATACCAGTGACTTTTATATAATAAAACAAGATATGAAAGTTGACTTCACTGATAAATAAAAATTAACATTCACCACAACACTTTTTGGTCTACATGCACCAGGAAATGTGTGCCATCTACCATGGTCTCATTAATAAGATAATAAATAAATAATGGTAATCAGTGAACTGAGTGGAGTGCAATTTGGTCTGAAATCATACGCGTGATTTGAAAATCGAACGAGCGCACAGCGTGAGTTCGATTTGAAATCACAAGTATGATTTCAGACCAAAATTGCACGACCCGAAGTTCAATTGCCACTTTATTAGATCCAATTTAAAAAATTTAATAGCCAACTTTCCAAACAATGGCTTTTTTGTCTTCCACATTTTTGCCATGCAATTGGTTAGTTTAAAAAAGCCTTAAAATTTGATTGACTGTTTTGTTTTACTGTCCCATTCTCATTGGCTGAGAAAAAGGTGCGATTTAGAGCAAAAGATAGTGCGATTCGTGAATAGATCGCACCGCTGAGAGCCAATGACATTGCAAGGAAAACAAATGATTTCAAAATGGATTTAATAAATATCTTACCGCTATTTATCGCTACCCTAAAAGGGCTTTACCATGGAAAATAATTACCGTAACTGAAGGTATGGTTAAAAATCACAACAGGCAGGATGCAGACCAGTTGAATGTTAACAAATGTGACCGAGGAGTTAAACTCGGGACTACAAAAAACTAGTGGTCAGAAAGGGACTTGCACTGCCTTCTTTTCTACTTGAGTACATCGAAATATAGTTCCATTTTAGAAAAAAAGGAAAGTATTTAGCAGTGTCACACACACTGGAAGTACACATTCACAAACACGTCGGCTTTAATTTCCTTCAGCCTGGCGGCGCCACTGCGATATAAGTTTTTAGTCTGCTTCGCTTTTGTCCCGGTGGCTCAAAAATGTTTCCAGCACTTTCGAAGACTTTTAAAAGATTTCAATGGATCGTTATAACCACTCTTTATCAGTTGATGCTACATTCATGGTATCAAAAAAAACTGGCTGCCCAATAATTGGCGAACACATTGTCACGTGTTTGCTTAGTTAGTTAATTAACGTATTTTACGTTGTTTTCCTTACTAATGTCTTGTCAGTAACTGTGCTCACACTGTGGGTGGCTCCTCCTAAAATGTTCTGCAATTCGTATAGGATTTAATGGAGCCGAAACCAATTGTGGAACTACACACATTTTAGGCATCCTACTGAAGAACAGTTACGAATTTCAGATATCGTTAGAAGCAACATTTATTTACAGTCTGTCCCCTTCGAATTACAATAGATTGTCATAGCAACAACCTGACCTGATAAAACGCCCAAAATTTTTAGATTTAAGTGCTTACAATGCAAAAACGGCACGCTTAAACTCATTTTTTGTTATCGAATTTATATTAACATCTGCACATCGTGATGGGGTTCAGGGCCACCTTAGCTTTTCGAAAACTCTCTCTCGTGCGACTCTTGGCTGTTATTGAGGAAAACCAGGACTTAAAGATACGACTTTATTGACCGAGGAACTCAGCTCTTACCTGTCAACTTGACGCGAACTCTGTATCGCCATGCGTTTGACGCCGAAAGCCTACACTGGAAAGTAGTTTCCTCTCTTTCAGTGGCTCTGTTTATTATCAAGGTGGCCACTTCACTTGTGCTGATATTAAAACGTGCTTCGTAGTCATTGAATATTGAAGGGGTATCACTACTACTAAATTTCAAGCCAATATCATCGATAGACCCGCCTTCATCCACAATGGAAAATGTGGTTAATTGCAGATTTGAGCCAGCGGAGAGTATGTAATTCCATTTCAACGGCACTTGTGTACTTCTATTGAATACCAGAATGTCAACAGTTCTAAGATCACTCGTATCCGTCTGATTCCAGGCTGGAGGAGGTGCTGTCCATGTTACAGAAGCTGCTGCAAGATTTTGATGTCAGAAATTTACATTAATAACTTTCAAATACAACATCGATTTTTTTACTGCAATGATACTGCTATGATTAATACTCGCTTGTAATTGGTTAGAAGCGGATCAATTTATCGGTCGAATTTGAGCAATCATCTTTTGATAAATTTGTATGCTGTAATATTTTTTTAGTTTTTGAGGGCCACAAGTTTATTAGCTTTTAGCGATTTAGTTACCCTGTATAAATTAAGTGTTTACTTACTTACTATAATAAAAGCGACCATATCCCAGATTAAACTTCCAGGTTTGCCGCTTCTGATAAACAAAAAACTAGTTATGAAGAAGGCAGTAAACAAAAACATCAAAAAAATCAACCGAAACCCGATTATTATTATTAATAATAATAATAATAATAATAGTAATAGTAATAGTAATAATAATAATAATAATAATTTTGAAATAAAAACTAGAACTTACAAGTCACGACGTTTCGACCTCTTGGAGGCCATTTTCAAGTGAGTAAAGTTTTCTGAATTAGCATAAATGTGTTAAAACAAGTTATAATAGATATATAAAAATTGGTGAACGGTAAAATGCGATATAATATGTAAAAAAGTGTTGAAATATACAATGGAAAAAAATAAACTATTCGCTAGCAAGAATTTCTCTAAACAAATAGTTTGGCGCGAATTGAATCAGCACTGTTTGTTTAGAGTTGGTGTTAGTTCTTTGATAAAATGTATTTTAAAATAAGACAGTCAAATTTGTTCTGACACTTCAGATTTGAAAACTCTTTGCGATGTCTTCTGGCTCCATATCGTGCTGCTCTCTGAGATGGTTTCCGATTGCCGATCCTTTTCTTCAATTCGTTGGTCAAGGTGTCGGCACGTGTAGCCGACATAGCCTGTATCACACAGGCCAAATTCAATGCCGATGCAATGTTTTATTCATATAAAAGTCAATTTCGAGAATATAGTCCGGTTCTTCCCATAAAAAATGTCCGTCTCTTGTACTACCCGGGAATACGATAATGTTACAGTACTTTATTTTCCATCTTTCTCGCCATTATCTGTCAAGTGGTCGCTTACGAAAGGTTAAAAACAAAGAAAAATTTCAAACTTTCAGATCTAAAAGTGGTCGCGGTCACTTACTAGAGGTGGTCACTTACAAGTGGTTCCAAATATAGAATAATTTCAAAACTAGCAAAACCAGCAGCCACATTTTGTGTTCTGAGAACTTCATAGAATACTTGCCATGCCCTCCATGAGACTAACTACCTTAATTTTCTCGCTACTCCCAGAATCTCTCTCCCTGTTGTTCAATTTTCATACGTCTAAACTTATGTCACTTTCCGCAGTTTTTCCTGCTTATTCTCTCGTTAGTATAGAACTCATCGCAGTCTAAAAATTTGCTCATATTTTTGTAAATCGGCTCCACTGACCCATAGCAATGTACAACTATTGGAGAAAATCCTGACGATAAAATGATTTGCGGTAATTTTAGTTTAAAAGAAACAACACATTCTGAAGTTGCCCTTTGATTACCATTGTCAGACTTTTCATTTGGCAGCCGTACTTTATTTCACAACCAAACAAACAGTCTCTCTGGTTTTGTTCTACGTGAACGGAGAGAGTGAACGCAATGTTATTCCCGCGACGAAACGGCGAGAGAGCCAGCTCGTTGTAATCAAGCTATACTGAACTCAATGGTCCACAGTCTAAGGTCAAAGTCCACAAGATGCTATCCCAGCCGCGTGATGATTAGAGAAATAGTCTTTTGCTTCGATCGCAGAACTTGCGATCTATTAACTTTTCTGCATCGCTCGGCAGTTCTTAATCAGCATACGGTAGTTTGAATTGAGTGGGTTCGAGTCGTTAGATTTGAGAAAAATAAGAGACTGCCAGTCATTTAGTGTCAAGAAAGCTTTGATTAGATGCCGGTCATTTAGCCACAGGGTAATAATATTGTCCCATCGAACGCTCACAACTGTGTTATACAGAGTTTCAACGCGATCAAAAACTGATTCCTGGCTATCAGAACCCAGGTTTGGCGAGGTAAGTTGTTCTAAATGTTGGAAGACAATTTCCTCGCAACCTCTGCCATCATAGTTAGTGGAGGGGACCCCTCCACTAACTGTGCTGCCATTGAGAGTCAGGAGAATAGCATAAATTTTCTTTCAGCGGAAAGAATATGCATAGTTAATTTATCACTCGCCCCAGACTATAGCGGTCGAGCTCTGTGAAGACCCGGATTAAGACGAACATAATTCGAAACACGAATAACAGCATCGAGGTTTCGCATAACGCCATACGGAACGACACAAACATAATTCGTAACGAATAATCGAATATCCAACACTAATTTTGGCGGTAATCACCCCTTATACGCTTCGCGCTAGTCTCATTTTGAAATTACTCGAGCGATTATTCCTTGAATTGTACTCTACTCGGTCCAGTTACTATTATTATTATACATTGAACTCTCTAACTCTTTTCTGATTGGCCGAAAGCGTGCAGTAAATTTTCGAAATCAGCAACCGTGACGTCATAACTGCAGATTATACAATTATCATGTCAAAGACACTATCATGTCATGTATGACCGCAGAGCATGATTGCTAAGGGTAAGCATGTCTACTTCGCGCGATTCGCACTGCTTGCTGTCAGTGAAGAAGGAGAAACATGACTTCCAAGTTTTTGCGTTCAATGTAAAATAAAACAATTAATTATTCGATTCGGTTTCGCCTGATAACCCTTACCTCGACCTTGATTATTCTGGATATCACAAAAACCGAATCTAATAATTGTCTCCTGTGCCACTATTTCCAAAATTTATAGCAGGGTTCTTGGCCTCGCCTCATACAATAACAATAACAAGAACAAGAACAATAACAATAAGAACAACAATAACAATAACGATGACGATGACGATGACCATGACCATGACCATGACCATGACAATGACAATGACAATGACAATGACAGGGACAGAGAAAGGGACAAGGACAAGGACAAGGACAATGACAATGGCAATGACAGGGACAGGGACAGGGACAGGGACAGGGACAGGGACAGGGACAAAGACAATGACAATGACAATGGCAATGACAGGGACAGGGACAAGGACAAGGACAATTACAATGGCAATGACTGGGACAGGGACAAGGACAATGACAATGGCAATGGCAATGGCAATGACAGGGACAGGGACAGGGACAAGGACAAGGACAATGACAATGGCAATGACAATGACAGGGACAAGGACAAGGACAATGACAATGACAATGAAGATAGGGACAGGGACAGGGACAAGGACAAGGACAATGACAATGACAGGGACAGGGACAGGGACAAGGACAAGGACAAGGACAAGGACAATGACAGGGACAGGGACAAGGACAATGACAATGGCAATGACAGGGATAGGGACAAGGACAAGGACAAGGACAATGACAATGACAGGGACAAGGACAAGGACAAGGACAATGGCAATGGCAATGACAGGGACAGGGACAAGGACAAGGACAAGGACAATGACAATGACAGGGACAGGGACAAGGACAATGACAATGACAGGGACAGGGACAGGGACAAGGACAAGGACAATGACAATGACAGAGACAGGGACAAGGACAAGAACAAGGACAAGGACAAGGACAAGGACAAGGACAAGGACAATGACAATGACAATGACAATGACAGTGGCAATGACAGGGACAGGGACAAGGAGAAGGACAATGACAATGACAGGGACAGGGACAAGGACAAGGACAATGACAATGACAGGGACAGGGACAGGGACAGGGACAAGGACAATGACAGTGGCAATGACAGGGACAGGGACAAGGACAAGGACAATGACAATGACAGGGACAGGGACAGGGACACGGACAATGACAATGACAATGGCAATGACAGGGACAGGGACAAGGACAATGACAATGACAATGACAATGACAATGACAATGACAGGGACAGGGACAAGGACAAGGACAATGACAATGACAATGACAATGACAATGACAATGACAATAACAACAATAATAATAATAATAATAATAATAATAATAAAAAGAAAACTGTCACACACGTCCGATATCAATAAAAAGGAAATGTACATCTACACGAAATCATCTAATTGAGGAAAAAGTCTTCAGTATCCCTTGCACATGCGCATTAAATACCATTCCATAGCTAGTTTGGATATAACAGAGACGTGATAATACTGTTTTTAACCAGATATGATAAAAATAATATCATAGGATGAGCAAAAGGACACTCAAAAACAGGTTTTTTTTAGTAAACGATTGAAAATCAAGCAAAACACTTTGAAAAATAAAGCGGATTTCTAGATGAACTTTGATTTCAGGTTGAGGTAAACTCTTTTCAAAATGCAAAAAAACTAGTGTCCAGGTCAGCGCAGTCACAAAGATATGTGGAGGAATACCGTTGAATTCCATCACGCCTGTGAAATAAAAAAAAGATCTCTTGGTGGCCCGCCAGGTTGACTTTTGGAAAATGAATGTCGTTGCAGCGTCTAGTCGTAAATGTGTGTCAGAAGTATTTAAATTAAAATCATTATTCAGATAAGGCGGTACTGATGTTAGGATAACGGTAGGATGTTCGCAGAAAAAAAAAACGGATAACATCATTTGAATTTAACATAGCGTGACATAAACATAAGATGGCAAGAAATGCTTATATAATATTCTCCGGCGAATAACTCAAATTTGTAGACAACTGCTCGTGCATAACGCTTGAGCTAGCAAATCGGCCAAACAAGATACAAATGAATACAGGACTTTATCAACGCAGTGTCATACCACTTCAGTTGTTCTACCCTGAATCGAACTCGGAAAACGTCGGCAAAAGGGAAATACATGTAAGAGTGGATACTTCAAGTCACGCGTCTGTGCTGACGCGTTGATGTTGAATTTCATTTCAGTAGTAGCTTTAACGAGTTAATTTCAGTCTCCTTGATCTTAATTTAAATTCTTAGGTTGTTTAAAGCTGCTAGCTATGAAAACATAAACTGACAGTATGTACTGCATTGTGAACTAAGACTGGTAACATTTCTAATCATAAAAATTACAATTTCCTCGATTGTGATTGGTTTAAAAAACTCCTATTTCCCACTAATTCACTTGTCAAGCTGTTATCGGACAGTTTGTTATTGGACACCTTGTTATCGGACAGTTTGTTATCAGACAGTTCAATAAGCCAATCACATTCAAAGATGTAGTTAAAATTAACCAATCACATTTAAAGTGGTGGTTTAAATTAACCAATCTCAACCTTAGTTTCAATCACCATAGAAACAAGTGTACAAACTCCTAAATTGGGGCTTTCTTCAAAATGGAGAATTTTTTCCCTTGAACAATGATTATGTTTTAGAAGACAGAAGTGATTTATTTTATGCTATGGCACAAATGTTTATGCAAACTATCCAGACGAGTTCCTTTGTGGATATGTTGACATGTTCAGATGAAGTTCAGCCCTCCACAGCATTGTTTTATATCGCTTCGCAACAACCGCGGCAAACGGAGGTAAACATCCACCAGACTGAAATACCACTGCACAGTAAGCTAGTATTTCCTCAATCGAAAATCCTCATTTTGTTCAACAAAATACAGGAACAATGGCAATAGACCAAGCTAAATTTTTCCCCTTGTATCGGACAGAGAAATTTCAGAAATAAATAATAGTAAAACCGCAGCCTCCAAAAACATCGCTCGAGCAACTAAATCATGGATGGCAGCATAGGTAGAATGTTGTAAAGCCAAAACACTAATGCATTAAACTGCCAGTGAAAGACGATAATCATTTCACATTGCTAGCGGATACGTGCCTGTACAATCCAGCTCGACATCTGCGAGTTCTTCAACATTCCCTTTGCACAGTTCGGTGCCTGCAGCTTCGGCAAATCCACCAGCTGTAGAAGAATGTTCGACCAGCAGTTCCGCCCCAATCAGTTCAAACCAAGTTTCTTCATTAGCGAAAGTGGCAGAATTC